>CAUYSK010045561.1:0-109159 GCA_963575035.1 Avahi laniger | reverse complement strand
AAACAGAACCTTAGAATAATGGGTCTTCCAGAGAGAGAAGAAGAAGATACTCAAGGGCTGGAAAACTTATTTCATGGAATACTGGAGGAAAATATGCCAGGCCTGGCCAGAAATCTGGACATCCAGATACAAGAAGCACACAGAACTCCCGAGAGACTCAATGTGAAAAGGCAATCACCACGTCACGTAGTTATTAGACTCACCAAAGTAAATAGGAAAGAAGCAATTCTTCGAGCAGTGAGATGAAAACAGCAGATAACCTATAAAGGAAGGCCAATCAGGTTAACTTCTGATTTCTCATCTGAAACTCTATAAGCCAGAAGGGACTGGGTCCCTATCCTTAATCTTCTAAAACAGAATAATGCCCAACCCATAATTCTTTATCCGGCAAAATTAAGCTTCATTTACGAGGGAGTAATAAAATCCTTCCCAGACAAGCAATCATTGATAGATTTTGTAAAGACCAGACCAGCCCTACAGGAAGTACTCAGTCCTGCATTGCACACTGAACAGCATAATAGACACTCTTCAAAGTAAAATCATTCAAGAGTTAAAGCCTAGAATGTGGACGTCAACAAAAAATTTTTAATAGAGTTATATTTGATTTATTTTTTTTAAATTTCTATTTTTGTATATTTTCTGAGTATATAATATATAATATAGTAAAACTGTCTTATGTTTTATAAATAGATATACATATACTATAGATAGATGCTGATTTTTTTCCACTGGAGATGGACAGAAATATCTAGAGAATTTGAAATCATGGTTTCAAAGTGATTCCAATATTAGCAATTCTGGCTAACATTGGAATTACTTGCGGAGTTTTAAAAACTTTGGGAGTGCTTGGGCTCCTTGCCAGACAGGCAGTGTTAGAATTTCTGGGAGTGAAGCCCAAGGATTCATAGTTTTAAAAGCTCTACAGGTAATTGTGTTGTAGGGTCAGGGCTGGGAATCACTGTCTAGAGACAAGGGCTAGAATTTCTCAATATATGCTTAGTTCTTAGACCACCCCCAACAGGATTACCAGGGGAGGGGTCTCCTTGCTTTTTTTTTTTTTTCTTTCCCCATCCAGCTTAAAGGAAAGCTCCTTGCTTTTTAATGTACAGATTTCCAGGCCTGGTACCAGACTCACTGAATCAGAATTGTGGCACTATGTAGATACTGTATATTTGGTACTGTGCTAACACTTTTGAACTCATTATTTTATTTTAAACTCTCAAATATCTTTTATGTAGACCTATTTCCCATTTTATACATAAAAATACTGAGGGTCAGCTCAGGATAAAGGTCATACAGGTGCAGGTGGGTACCGGGTATCTGAATTTTTAACAAGCCCAAAGATGAATCTGAAACACACCAGAATTTGGGAAGCATTGGAATTTGAGAAGCTTCCCTCTCCATCGGTCGCCTTCATATTAAGAAATTACAAAGCAGTTACCAGGAGTTATTATGCCTAAGAAAAATTACCTTTCTGCCCTTACACATGCACAGCAATTATAGGAGTTTATCAGTATGAAATATATTCATATTAAAGAGTCTCTGGGTTAGCATTTATGTATTTTGATAATTCCTTTATTGCAATACAGTAATAGTCATTCACCGGAAAAGTTCAGAACAATAGCTGTCCTCTGTTATTACACATTATTCATACAAGCAGAATAAATATAAAATAAACTGTAATTTTAAAAATTTGAGCATAATCAAGGTTGACAGAAGTTAATTAAATAGGACATATGCAGAAGGATTCTTAATTAGCCTTTAAAAAATTATCACTTATCTTGTGACTTCAACTCTTAAGAAGAAAGGAGCCAGAAGAAGTGGTAAAGCACATGTGTGCTGAAGAAGGCCGTGACTGAAACCATCTGGGCACAAAGGCAGTTGTTAAAAACACAGGAGAATGGCTGAGGGAGCATGACTCTGACTTGTGTTGTAGAATTGTTGTCTAACTAAATGGAGGGGAAACTTAATATAATTATTTCCCTGATGGGATTAGCTAAATTCATGTCATCACGTTGGGAAATAATCAGTTTGAAGACAGAGAAAATAAGACAGGTGGCTTCTGACAACATGTCCCAAGAACTATATATGCCCTGCAAAATGTATGTCCGTGTACAGATATAGTTAATGTTTATTTACACATATCTAAATTCAGGTTGTATTGCAGTTATTAGCATATTTTGTCTTTCTCAGTGAGTAAAGGTAGCAAACCTGTGGCCTATAGGATGGCTTGGGACAGCACACAAATTTTGTTTGACCTTACAGTGTTGGCAAATAGTGTTTTAATAATTTTGACTTCACTGTCAACATTTAAACATGGAGAAATTCCACATAGAATTCCACCACTGGAAGGTATGGCAACACTGGGTGTATATTCCTACACGACACGTGATACTATCTCTTATTCTCAGTTGATTTTACTCATTTACCTGCCTTTAATTTGTGACACTTATTCTGGAAAGACAAAATGAAGAAGTGAGATGTGGAAGGCATGAATTTATCAGGTGCTTATTCTATGCTAAAACTTTTATACTCCTTATTTTATTTAAAACTGTCAAACCACATTTACTAGATGAGAATACTGAGGTTCAGAGAGGATGAGTAACCCCACCAAGGTCACACAGCTCACGGCAGAGGCAGGAGAAAATCAAGGTCTATTTTGGCCCTTTCTGCTGTCCTATGATCATAAGTAGAGTAAAAATTGTGTCCTTGGATGCTTGTACTCATATTTTCCTTTCTGTACTGACTGCTATTGGCAGTGAGCTTTGTTTTCAGATATCTTGCTGCTGTATCAGGTCTGTGAATGTCAGAGGAAACAAAAACAAATGTTTATTAGCAGCTGTGTTATGAAAGGTAATGAATTAGGTACATGTCTTAGACATAGACTCAGATTATACTGGAGTAGAGGCATTAAGATAAATGCACAAATAACGATAATCTAAATAGCATGTATGGGATATACCATGAGTGTGGTAGAAAGAAAGTACTATAGGAGATGAGAGAAGGAAGAGATCTTTTAGAATGTGTTGCTTCTGTGGGGTTATTAGCTATTACATTTTATCTTGCTTTCGGATCTCTGGCTGATTTCATATCTATATCTCTAATATCCATATATCTAATACATATAAAAATATATCTAATATGTATAAAATACATATATAATGTATATATATATTTCCCAAATGTTTGTGTTTATAGATATTGATACAGTTATATTTGTTTATACTTACTTAAATACACAGAATAGGTCAGAACAGTAATCTAGAACTCTTATCTTAAAATTATACAAGTCAGTGGAGCCGGGTATGGTGGCATGTACCTGCAGTCCCAGATACTTGCAAGGATCGCTTAAACTTGGGAGTTCGAAACCAGCCTCTTTTCCCTTAAAAAAAAAAGAAAAGAAAAGAAAAGGAAAAGGTTAAAATTATACAAGTCAGAATCCAGATCCTTGCTTTTAATAGATGTCAAATGCTGGTACAACAATCATTGCAGAGGCAATGTAGAGCAGAGGTTAGTTAACAGCTCACACTTTGGGCCCCATTATCTGAGTATAAATCCAGATAATGTGCTATTTATTAGCTGTATAACCTGGGGCAAGTTACTTAATCTCTTTGTGTCTCAGTTTGTCTGTGTGTAAAATGGGAATAAGGAGAATGTATCTGCTGTCTGTGGTTATTGTGAGAATTAATGAGTTAATATACACAAAGTACTTAGAATAATGCCTTCCACATGAGTATCATATTAGAATTAGCTATTACTATTATTAATATAATACACTATACGAATATTTTGAATACTCAAAAATATGTTTAGAGATATCCATTTTTTGGGTGCCTCTTCATTTAATAACATAGACAATTCAGACGCCACTGTTTCTAAGTCATTGCACAGCTTTTTCTCATTGCTGAGCTGGATGTAAGGCTGGTTTATTTCATGGTCAGCACCGCTAGGAAGATTCTAAGAAAGTGGAAGAAGGTGGCAAGAAGTGGATTTTTTTTCAGGCACCGAGGACCCGAGGAAAGGAGATTTTAAGTAGCATTGGTAGTTAAGCAGCAATGTGAATCTGATGGAAACAGCCTGCGTGCCATTTCTTCAATTCCTCGAGATCTGAAGTACTGCACTGCCAGGGGAAGGCACCAACTATGTTTCACTGCTCGGAATAGGAAGTTATTCTTTCTCTTCAACTCTTCATTTAGGTTATGTGCCACATTTCTTATGTAAAGAAAGAATCAGGGACATATAAGAACACAAATAAGGTGTTTAATTTCTTTGTAGGTAATTATTTTGTTTCACTATACGGGAAAAGAACGACTTTGCACTGAGAAAAATAGTTTGATATTTGGAACCTTCTTTAATATATAATAAATGCTATATGTTAATATTATAGTAGTTCATTAGGTTTTAAATATTAAACATCGAATACCTAAATTCATCTTTTAAACCACTTTAATGATGTAAACTTTCAAATGACTTTATTGAGGAACACTTAACATAATAAAATGCCATCACTTTCAAGTGTACACTAATTTGCATTTAAGATAGAGACATTCTTCATCTTAGTTTACTCATGCCATTTTACAGTCAATTGTCTTTGTGTCTTTACTCCGAACAACTCATCTATTTTCTGAAATTATAGATTACTTTTGTCTGTTCTAAAATTTCATACAGATGGAATAATATGATATCTATCCTTTTGTAAGCATTGTTTTGTATTCTTATCAGTCATTTGTATATTTTATTTTATGTAGTGTTTGTTCAAATCATTTGCTCGTTTTTTGTTGCTTGCCTTCTTATTGAGTTGTAAGAGTTCTCTAAATATTTTCGGTACAAGTCCTTTGTCAAACACATGCAGTGTGAATGTATTCTGCCAATTTGTGGCTTGTCTTTTTATTTTATTAATGGTATGTTTTGAAGAGCAGAGCTTTTGAATTTTGATGGAGTCAGCTTGAAGCTGTATTTGCCTTTTATGACCTCATTTCTGAAGTTACATAGTGTCACTCCTGTTATCTTCTGTTAGCAGAAGCAGTTGCAAAACCCTGCTGAGATTCAAGGGTATGAGACATAGATTTCATCTCTTGATGGGGCAGAGGAAAGTTCTGAAAGAGCATGTGGGATGAGAATTATTGTTGTACCAATTTTGCAAAGTACAATCTGTGAACATCTTTCCAAACATTTGTCCATTTCATTTAATAGATTTATTGACATGAAGTTTTTTGTAATACTCTCCCAGTATCCTTTTAATATTAGTAGGATCTGTAATAATATTCCTTCTTTCATTCCTATTGTTGGTAACTTGTGTCTTCTCTTTTTTTTCTTGATTAGACTAGCTAGAGGTTTATAAATTTATTGATTTTTTTCAAAAAATAGCTTATTATTTCACTAATTTTCTTTCCTTTTCATTGTTTATTTTTTGATTTTCACTCTTATTTTTGTAATTTCCTTTATTCTCCTGATTCTGGATTTAATATGTTCCTTTTATTTATAATTCCTTTTATTCTTATCCAGCTTATTAAGAGGGAAGTTTAGATCATTGGTTTAGACTCTTATTCTTTTTAAATATAAGCATTTAAAATCATAAATATTATTCCAAGCAGTGCTATAAATGCAAACTAAAATTTTGGTACATTGTCACAAATTTTGATATTATTATCATTCAGTTAAATCATCTTCTTATTTCTCTATTGAATTCTTCTTTGACTCAGGGTTATTCAGAAGTGTTTTCTTTAATTTCCAAACATTAGGGATTTTCCACTTTTCTTTTTGCTCCCAATTTATTATCGAGATAAAATTCACATAACATAAAATTAACTGTTTTAAACTGTAAAATACTTTAGAATTTAGTACATTCAGAATGTAGTGTAACTATCACCTCTGCTTAGTTCCAAAATATTTTCATCACCCTGAAAGGAAACCCTGTACTCTTTAAGCAAACACTCCACAGTCTGTCTTCTGGCAACCACTAATCTCTTTCTGCCAATATGAGTTTGCCTATTCTGGATATTTCATATGAAAAGTGAGTCATACAATATGTGACCTTTTATTTCTGGCTTCGTTCATCTAGCATAACGTTTTTGGTTTTATCCATGTTGTAGCATGTATTAGTACTTTATTTTTCTTATGAATGAATAATATTCCATTGTATGACTATGCCACATTTTGTTTACCCATTCATCAATTGATGGACATTTGGACTGTTTCTAACTTTTGGCTATTGTGAATGATGCTGCTGTGAACATTTTTATACAAACTTTGTTTGAATACCTGTTTTCAATCTTTTTAGGAATATACCTAGGAGTGAAATTGCTGGGTCACATGGTAATTCTATGATTAACTTTTTGAGGAACCACCAAACTGTTTTCCATAGTGACTACACCATTGTATATTTCCACCAGCAGCGTAAGAGTGTTTCTTCACATCTTTGCCAACACTTATTTTCTATTTTTGATTATAGTCGTCCCAGTGGATATGAAGTGTTATCTGATTGTGGTTTTGATTTGCACTTCCCTAATGACTAATGATGTTGAGCATCTTTTCATGTGCTTGTTGATCATTTGCATATCTTCTTGGGGAAAATGTCTATCCAAGTTCTTTGCCCATTTTTAATTTTTTTTTTGTATTTTTGTTATCGAGTTATAAGAGTCCTTTATATATTCCGGATACTAGACCCTTAAGAGATATACACTTTGTAAATATTTTCTCCCATTTGTGGGTTATCTTTTCACTTTCTTGATAGTATCCTTGGATGCAGACATGTTTTTAATTTTGTTGAAGTTCAATTATCTATTTTTTTCTTTTCTGCTTGTGCTTGTGGTGTCATATCTAAGAATCCATTGCCAAATCCACAATCATAAAGCCTTAACATATATTTTCTTCTTTTTCAAGAGACTGTTCTTTCCCCATTGTATTGTCTTCACACTGCTGTTGAAAATCAATTGACTGTAGGTGTATGGGTTTATTCCTGGACCTTTAATTCTATTCCATTGCCCTATATGTCTATTCTAATGCCAGCATCACAGTGTTTTGATTACTGTGGCTTTGTAGTAAGTTTTGAAATTCAGAGATGTGAATTCCCCAATTTTATTATTCTTTTTCAAGATTGTTTGGTCATTTGGAGATCTCTTGAAATTCCATATGAATTTTAGGATATGCTTTTCCATTTCTACAAAAATAGTGAGATTTTAATAGAGATTGTATTGAATCTGTAGATTGCTTTGGGAAGTATTGTCATTTTAACAATCTTGTTTTCTAACCCACAAACATGGATGTATTTCCATTTATTTAGATCTTCTATAATTGCTTTCAGCAATGTTTTGTAGTTTCCAGTGGAAATTTGGTGAACTATTTCTCCAAGGAGCTGGACACAGTGGACTCAATGATCCCGAAGGTCATCAGGATGTTCATAGGTTCCTTTCCTCCATGCAGAGTGATAATGGACCCTCCTTTGTAGCGTAAGTAACCCAGGAATTAAGCAAAGCCCTATATCTAGAATGGAGATTGCATGAAACCCATCTAAAGTGGGATAAAGTGGATAAGGTATTGCCACTTGACTTGTAGAAGGGGAGCCCGCAGAAGCAGGCTTAACTTGAGCCCCAAGAAATAGTTTATGGAAGACTCTTACCAGCACCCCGAGGTAAGTATGGTAATATAACCATGAGTAACGAAGACAGGGTAAAGCAATATGTCAAACGAGTGGGTCAGATAGTAACCACTATGCATGAGTTTGCCTCTTTCAGGTCCCTGCCCCAGTTGGAAACACCCCTCCACTCCTTTAAACCTGGAGACCAGGTGTGGCTTAAAGCCTGGAAAGAACAAGGATCCAAACAACAACTGACAGAGAAGTAGAAGGGACCCTATAAAGTGCCTCTAACAACTCATACCTTGTCAAAATTGTCAGGAGTAAAAACCTTGAGTCCATAATACCACAATAAAGAGATGTCCCGTGGAAGAAGAAGACATAAGTCCCCAGTGGATGAGCTAACCTTTAGGTGATCTAAAGTATTTGTTTAAGAAGAAGGAAAAATGAAAATGTTGATATTTTCACTAACCTTTCTTTGGTTATTTGTTCTGTCTACAGGATGGAGAGACAACTCCTTAGTAAGGATTTCGTGAGCTAGCACCTCTTCTGCTGATCTGTCTTGCTGCTGTGTTAGCTATCCAAAACCTCTTTTGGTATTCCTGTATATGATTTCTGAAGTTGCAGAAGCTGGTCTCTCAGAGCACCTACAGGGTGCAACTAATAGCCCTTTACTCGAGGACCCCATGTTTCTTTGTAGCCGAACCCTGTATCAACATTACATACAAGGTGACAGTAAGGACCCACAGTCCTACTGGTGTCTTAGACACAAGGCAGGGCAAATTCACTCTTATCAGGTATCCTCCTCCATTTTGTCTTATCAGTCCATATGGTTGTGGTTGTTGCTTATGCCTTTTTTCACCCAGTAATTTGTTGCATTCTTTATTTTTGTAGATCTCCTGCCAAAGCTTTGCAATGGCATAAATAAGTATAAACCTTCCATCTAAAACATGGCTCCAATTCAGCAGGAAGTAGCTTGATGACTATGTCACCCTTCCTTCCATAGATATGGAAGGGTAAAATTGATCGTGGGGAATGTGTAACAGAGGGAACTGCCTGAAAAAGGGTAAAATGTTTTATGAGCTGTCTTTTTAAAACACCCCCTGGTCTTTTTTTGGGAATTAAAACCTGCATTCCTGGGACGTGAAAGCTATCTCTAAGGGCTGCATGAGGCTGAGCCCCAGAGTGCAGGGCAGAGCTGCTTACCTATATTTGGCTGAAGGTCAGGCCTCTTTTAGACAATGGTTCTCCGCAGGGCTGCACATTGGAATCACCTGGGGAGAGTTAAAAGAACCACTGATGCCTGCTGCCCTCTCCTCATTTGTATTTAATAGGCCTCATTCTCCTACGGGTCACAGGAATTTTAAATTGCTCCACAGATGTTTCTAATATGTAGCCAGAGTAGAAGAAGGTTAATAAACAAGGAAACAAATCAATAGTCAAGATAGTTAAATTGTGATAACTGTTATGCATAAGAAGATGATATGGCGGAACAGCAATTCCCAAACTTCTATGGGCATCGGAATCACCTGGAGGGCTTGTTAAAACACAGATTGCTGGGCTCCAAATCAAAGTTTGCGACTCTGTAGGTCTGGGGTGGGACCTGAGAATTTGCATTTCTAACAAGTTCCTAGAGGCCGCTAAGGCTGCTGGTTCGGGCCATAGTTTGAAAACCACTGACCTGGAGAGGGAAGGAATTTGAGGGTCTGGTGGCTGCAGCTGTGAGGAGGGCGGTTACAAAACCTGGGAACCAGGCAGGGCTTGACAATGCAATTCAACTTTTTTTTTTTTTAATTTACATAGATTTAGAGCATACAAGTGGGATTCACCTTTTTGAATTCTCCTCACTTGATTAATCCATTTACCTGCCAACTTCCTCTAAAGCAAGCCAACCTCACCTACTTCAAAAAAGAGATTTAAGTATCATTACCTTTAATGAGAGTTTATACTAATAAGACTTTATTGCTACCCATAAAATATATACTCTGTTGGTTTGCCACAAAGCGTTCTGTCCTAAATGAGAGGAACCTAAGTTTGCCTGACAGATTAAATGGATGTGATACATTTTGTAAAGCAGTATCTTTCATTTTTATGTTGATTGTTGACCGTCTCATTTTCTGAATTCAACAGCGCATCATTAGTGTGGTTTCTAGATAATTTTCATAATGTAGCAAGAATATAGCACTTTCTGAAAGCACTGAATTAATTCATTCAGATTAATCTTCTCAGCATCCCTGGTAAGTACATAGACGTATCTGTTCATCTGAGAGAACCCCGCTGACTTGAAAGGAGAAAAGGGGCCGTGTGACTCAGCATATGCTAGTAGTTAAGGCCTGTAGACTGCTGGAATATTTCTTCTGGAGCTAGTCTCTTCCTTTTTTCTCTGTCGTCCTATGTGAACCCCAGTGCCTGCAATTAGTGTGATTCAAGGATGCAGAAATTCCCGGCTGTGTATATTCCCCACCAGCCTCTGACAGTTTCTTAATTCCTACTAAGTTGGACATTTTCTTAGGTTAATTGAGGCAGCAGAAGTTTAATGTAAGGATAATGAGTCAGAAAATAGTTTCATTAACCACAGTTTTAAAAATTCACCTTTAGTAAAGATTATAGTGAAATCATAGGACATAAATTTCAGTGGTCTCTAATAAGAAACTTTGGCTAAAGAATGAGTCAAGATTTAGCCTCCCACCAAAAATAAACCATAAAAAATATGTAAAACAACAGTTTTCAAGATACTGGTCATCGGGCAATGAAGGAAAGTGAGTCCCAAGAGAGGAAAAACAAATGAGGTGAGCCCTGTGATTGTCTTAGCTTACTGTGTTGAGAGAGTTTCCAGGCCACGGTGCAGAGAGGATGAAGCTGAGGAGCCTGGTAGACACCTTGAATTGAGAAAATAGAGCTGAGAGTCCCTGGGGACCAAGGCAATGAGAGTTGCCTGGAGAGGACACCAGAGAAGAGAGAGCCATGCAAAGAGAACCAGAGATTTGCAGGTCTCCTCGAACATTCAACAGAATACTGATGGTGTCTTTCTAGAGCAACTGCCAGAGACACAGAAAAGAACTGCTAAAAATATTTGAGGGAACAGTGTCCTGGCCTCTTTTTGTGCTAGTCAGGATCTGTTCCCATATTTCTATGTCCCTGTTCTCACCCCCAGTACACACTGGGAGAGAGTATTATTGAGTAGATGGTCTTTATTCTGTCCCTCCAGGATCTCTTATCTACTTTGAGAAGAAGGTGCAGATTCGGAAATGAAGCCCATTTACTTATAAGGTCAGGATAGAACCTCCCCATTGTTCAGCTCCTGAGTTCTGACCTTCCCCAGGCAAAATTTACTTATGTGAATTTCCAGCATGAGTATAGCTTGCAAGAAGTACCCACAGCTGTATGAAACAGGTAGGTGGCTTTTCTTCCCTGGGCCCCAGAGATTGTAGTAGACATTTTAGCAGAGTGGTCAAGAGTGCAGGGTTTACAGTCGGCCAGCAGGGATCCATGTCTGCCTCTCCCTCTGGAGAGCTTGTGACTCCGGGCAATCTAAGTCACCTTCTTAAACCTCAGTTTCTTCAAGCTATAATCATAGACTCTTTCTTACAGGATGACCTGGAGTATTACATGATAATCTATGTGAAGCACAGTGCCTGTTACATGGCTGGGGGTATCCCCAAACTCTGAATCCCTGGCAGCCTCTAGATCTACCCCATACAGATTGCACTTTGCTAGGCAGTAAAACTGAGCAGTTTACAGGTTGATCACAGCTAGCCTGTTTGTGGCTTTTGCCCTGTAGAGGTACCAATTTAGGAGAATGGTTGACAGCCAGGATGCAAGGCTTGCTCCCCAGGACCAGATTATCCCCCTTCTTGAGGTCTGAGTGCTGGGAACTCTATCTCAGGTAGCCAAGGTGACTCTAAAATGTTGGTTTCTCTCCATGGTCTCCCATTACCCCTACCAGTGGGGAGAATTGGAGGGGTCTTAAGAACTTGCAGGCAGTCCAAGCATTTCCAGTGTAAATATCTAATAACTTACTCTAATTCAGTCTCCATGACTGATTGTTCTGGATAATTATGTTTCTTTATGCTTTGCTCCTGCAATAAGTCTTCCTAATCACTTAACCCTTTTTATGACACAGACCTCTTTGGTAGCTGGAAAAGTCTACTCTTCTGAATAATGCTATAAAATGCATAAAATGAAATACACAAGATTACACTGAAATCCAGTTATCAAAATTAAACAATTATGATTCATGTCCTTTTTAATTAACACATTAAATAGCAAAATGTAGCAGAAAATTGAACAAGTATTCTAATTTTGAAGTAGTAATAAATGTAATCTTTTCATATATCTGTAATAACTATAATATACTATGAAAATAAATATGATTTCTATTGTTGACAAAGTCATAAGTTCTCTTAACTTTACTGTGATTCATTGCCTACATTCATAGTGAAAGCACATGCTAAATAATTTGTGTGAATAAAGATATAATTTTTTCCTCCATCCACATTCATAGACTCCTGGATTCTTGAAGGATGAAGTACTTCTGCTCTGACCAAAGTGCATACACATTTTTTTTCTTCTTTATGTGGATACATGGTCCAAAATCTGACAAACTTTACAAAGTCTTGATAATTTCCTCAGTTCCAAGTATATTGTTAGGCATATTGAATATGAGATATTTGTACACAGTGAATAACTGATTGTATCTGAACTAACAAGTGTGCCATGGGGTGCCTTAGAAAAATTTTCTT
Source organism: Avahi laniger (assembly GCA_963575035.1). Lineage (NCBI taxonomy): Eukaryota > Metazoa > Chordata > Mammalia > Primates > Indriidae > Avahi > Avahi laniger. Next base: position 96,844 of record CAUYSK010045561.1, on the reverse strand, counting down.
TCTTTGTTTTAATGGAAATGCCTAAACTATGGGGAACCATGTCTCCCAGTGATTTGATCACAGGCCTTCTCTCTACTGTGTCTTGTGAAACAGGCAAGCCACAAAGGGCTTATTGGTGGACTCTATGTGAGAACCGTGGTGATGAAACTCAGGCTCTGCTATCTGTATGGAGGTAAAGGAGTGAGGGTTAGTAGCTTCTTCTAATTGATTCAGAGTAGTGGCTTTCAATCTTTAAAAAAAATCAAGGTCTAGAATAATAAATACATTTTACATTGTTACCCAATTCTGTATATACACACACACTTACATATTTACAAATTATAAACATCAGTACATACCTGTGACTCTGTTTCAAGAGGAAACTATGCATGATGCATTCTGATATTTTCTTTTTTTTTTTTATTTTGAGACAGAGTCTCACTGTGTTGCCCGGGCTAGAGTGCCGTGGCATCAGCCTAGCTCACAGCAACCTCAAACTCCTGGGCTCAAGCAATCCTCCTGCCTCAGCCTCCCAAGTAGCTGGGACTACAGGCATGCACCACCATGCCCGGCTAATTTTTTCTATGTATTTTTAGTTGTCCAATTAATTTCTTTCTATTTTTAGTAGAGACAGGGTCTCGCTCTTGCTCAGGCTGGTCTCGAACTCCTGAGTTCAAACAATCCTCCCGCCTCGGCCTCCCAGAGTGCTAGGATTACAGGCGTGAGCCACCGCGCCTGGCCGCATTCTGATATTTTCTATTCTATCTATTCTATTCTATCCTATCCTTTCATTAAAATATGCTACTTGATTTCATACCCATTAATGGTATGGCATTCTCAGTAAGAAAAGCGTGGATTCTGAGGCTTTGACATTAAATGTATTACATTGCAAAGACACTTATAATCCTCTTTTCACAAAATGAAAATCATTGGTCCCATGTGAGAAAACGGAGCTAGATGGAGAATCCCGTATTCCTTGTTTCCCATTGACCTTGGCATGTCTTCTCTACAGGTTGTGTCTTAACTAAGCGTTTGGAAGGTTACCGTGACTCCATGCACAAAGAGTTTGTGTTTTTTCTGAAACTGCATTTTGATTAAATAATTGTGTCTTTCGTGCCTCTTGGTAGTGAGCGGCTCTTCAGATGCTTTCATTTGTTTTGGCGTCACTGTGGACTTCTTAAGCCTTCTGTCCTCTTGCTGTTGTGTGCCAATTTGGCCATCTCACTGTTTCTGGATGTAAGAGCCACTTGTCTTAGGATGCCATGACTTATCTTTTGTAACTCCTCCTCTTCAGTTACTTCCTACACAATCAAGTCACATCTCATGGAAACAGTCACCCTGCTGGTGCTGCACAATTGTGTGTCCCAAGAGAGCCATGTTGATCAGGCAGCTGCTGCCATCTGGGTTGTGCCTGAAAGAGAGGTTCTCTGCCTTGGGGACAAAAATGGATGATAAAAGATCTCAAATGAAGAAGGAATGATGACAATGTCACGGGAACAATATTCTGCCCATCAGTGTCAGAGATTTAATTGCCATTGGGCTATTACTCACTGGGCACAGAAGCTGTCTGCCCCCAGGAATTGTGGAGAAAAGCTGTTTCCAGTTTCTTACTCATAGAATACTTAACATAGCGGTTAACTTAACGAGGTTCTCCGAAACTTGTCAGTGACAGCTCAGAGGTTTCTGGGTATGCAAAACTGCTGTTTGTACTGTTCCACAGGCACAAAGAGGCCTGAGAAGACATGATGTTTGTTTACAGGAAATTGGCCACCTTTTATTTATTGTTTTAAATTTCTACTGTAAGATTCACTTGTTTGGACCCTTGTGATTTATTGAGATCTTTTCTCAATTCAGTGACAAGAGAACAGCCACAGAATGCCACATAACTAAGTTATCTATAAAGTCATCACCCCTATTATTTGACTTTAATTAAATAAAGTACCCTATTTAGCTTAGTACCCACTGAAACATATTTTAAAATCTAATCATCTCTGTGCGTGGAAAAAACTATGTTTTCTATGATTCTTTTATATCTTAGAGGATTGATTATTAGGGCTTTAAGTCTCTTACTTCTAGGCCATTAGACTGAACCTGGCAGAAATCTGTACTGAATATATTGTATTCATCCAATGGTCATCAGTAATTTGCTTCCCAGCCCAGTGTAGCTAACTAGATATGTGCGATGAACAGCCACAGCATAATGGCCTTATGTCTATGGCTTCACTAATGGTTGGAATCCGCTGGGAAGCCAATGAGTAGTTTATGTAATTATTATCATCACTTCTCTATTGCTTACTCTGAGAGTCCTGAGCCAGGACTGTTAGCTATGCAGTCATGAGGGTGCCTCTGGGGGTTTCAACCTGTAGATGGACATCGTGAGTAAAAGCAAAGGTTTTCATATGGAGTGTGGTAGCTGAGAAGGAAGATAAATAGCAACAGAGCCAAGACCTCTTATTTCACTGTAGTAGAAGGAAGACTTTGCTAAGAGCCCCATAGGGCCGGACCCTTGGGGCATGCCAGACCTCATCTCAGAAGTTTGTGCTACATTGAATTATTCTTGGGCCCTGTCCATATTTAGATATGCAAGAGTGTGTAGATGCCCTGAGAGGTACAAGTTGCTCCTAGGTTGGCTGCTAAGAATATGTCAAAATCCTTCAGAGATGCCTTTAAGATTTGGGGGAAGAGAGTGGGTGAGGAAAGCTGGAGTTTTAGTTGATGTTGCTGGTTGGATTCTGGAAACTTAGTGGGTGTTACACATTGGCTCTCCCAAAGCAATGCTGAGATGGAATTTGGTGTGCAGGATATTTGTTAAAGATTAACACCTGTGGAAGAAAGGAGAGGGAGAAATTGCGATGTGATGCAGGTGCGACAAAACTATGGCCAACACCAGGGGGTGCTCTGGAGCACATTCAGCCCGTCAGAATATTTGATGTAAAGCTGAAATTGCAGCACCTCTCTGCTTCCACCTCCCTCCATCAGCCACTGACTGACTGTTGGCTGCCTTTTCAAGGTGTGTCCTGGAGTAAGATGACTGTCTGCAGCTAAGGCAGACTCAGAAGTAGCTGACAGCTGAGGTGACACGTACCCCTTGAAGAGGATCTGGTGGCACATCTCCAGGTCTACCATAACTAGTAAGTGATGGAGCTGAAATTGAGCTTGGGTTCTACTGATTCCAAAGCTAATGATATTCTTTCCTTCCTTCAATTAAAAAATATCTATTGAAGACTTTCTTAGTTCCAGGCACTGTTTTGGGTGTTGAGGATTCAGTATTGAAAAAAAAAAAATCCCTGTCCTTAGGGAATTACATTGTAACATGTGTGGAAGTAAGTTATAAACAAAGAAATAAACTATGTAGTATATTGGATGGTAATAAGTGCTATGGGGAAAATAAAACATGAATTGTGGAAAAGACTGTGCATGTGTGTGTATGTAGGAAGGAGGATAGAACAGAGGGTTTTATTGCTGTTAAAAACAGAGTAGTCAGAGAAAGACTCACAAAAGAGAGAGTATTTGAGCAAAGACCCAAAGAGGAGAGGAAGCATGTCTTGTGGATGTGAGAGCAGTCATTCTAAGCAGAGGAAATGGCCCCAGAGGCCTGAGGCGGAAGCATGCCCAGCGTATCCTTGTCGTAATAGCCTTCCCCTGCAAATTTTTCATTGTATGTTCATAGTAAGTCTAGCACAGTACCAGGTTACTAAATAGGAAATGTCCAATTTTGAATCAAAAGTGTAGTTTATCTCAAACAAGAAGCAGTACAATTAATCAAAGTATGCACCTAAACTATTGACACAGTTTTGCCATCTTAACAGTAGCTTGTGCAGCGAAGAAGCCTGGAGAGCCAGTAGCAATGAAATCATGAAAGGCGTTTGCCAGAGCTTGTTGAGAATTGAATATTTTTCCTTGCAAGAAGTGATCCAAAGCCTGGAATAAGTGGTAGTAAGTTGGTGCAAGGTCTGGTGAATATGATGGATGACAGAGAGTTTCCAAGTTCAGCTGCTGTAGTATGAGCTGTAATCCACTGACTAGGTTTCATAAAGCTGTAGTGGATAAAACCAGAGCTGGACCACCAAACAGACATCAGTCCCTTTTTTTGATGAATATTCAGTTTTGGATTGTGTTTTGGCACTTCATCTTTATCCATCCATTGTGCCAAATGCTTGCAATTGTCAAAAAGAATCCATTTTTCGTCACACTTAACAATACGGTGTAGAAATGGTTCGCTTTTATGTCATGACAGCAAAGAAAAGCAAGCTTCAAGATGATTTCTCTTCTGATGTTCATTTAATTCATGTGGAACCCGTCTATCCAGCTTCTTTACCTTGCTGATTTGTTTCAAATGGAATGGTAACATCAAATCTTGCTGCTAATTCATGTGTGGGTTGAGATGGATTCGCTTCCACTACAGCTTTCAGCTCATCATTATCCACCTTGGTCTCAGGTCGCCCACATGGTTCGTTTTCAAGATTAAAATCACCAGAATGGAACTTCTAAAACCATCGATGTACTGTGTGTTCATTAGCCACATCCTTCCCAAACACTTTGTTGATATTTTGAGCTGTCTGCACTGCATTGGTTCCACGACAGAACTCATATTCGAAAATAATACGAATTTTTGACTTATTCATGGTTTCACAAAAAGTGCTCTAAAAAAATGTGAAAAATAATCACAAGCCAAAACATGCATTTGAAAGACTGAGGATGTATCTTCACAATAAAAATAAAACAAGGTCAAAATGAAATGTCAGAGATATCACCTGTCAAACTTAGTACTTAAGGAAATTGGATATTTCATACTTAACAACCTAATATATCTGCCTTGCACAAAACACAGTGTTTTCAAACTTCACTCATTTGTATGTCACTGTGATCATTTTTGAAATATTCATTTACCATCAGTGCTATTATTTAATTAGATTTTAAATTAAATCCCCTTTTCACACTTACGTGCATTTATTTTAGGAGATATTTGTGGAAATAAATGAAGACCACCCAAATGAGAACAAGTAAAGGCTATTTATTCAGAGCTTGCTATAGCAAGGGAGTCAGCAATTGTCACTTCAGTTTGGCAGAGACTCCAAGGCAGGCAGAGAAGTGGGAAAAGCTTTATAGTGGAATGAAGGGAAGGCTTGAGTATGCCTTAATTGGAGGCTGTTGGCTTGGGGAAGCTGTAGGTGCCTAACCAGAAGCAGGGCAGCCTATGTGGTTGGTTAGGGGTGCATATTTGGCTTTCTTTCGTTGGTCCTAAGTTGGAAGTGGAGGAAAAAATCAGAGAAGTTGTTATGATTCAAGTCCTGGTCATTTGGGGCCCATTGTTTACAGTGGTTATTGTTTAGCTTCCTGGACTGGTTGATAGAGACAGTGGTCTGACTTTCTACAAGTCTGACTTGTAGGTGGTAGGTTGGCTTCCTGGTCTGGTTGCTACAAATTGTGGGTCAGAGTTTCATTTTTATATATAGTCTGGCCATTGTCTATTTGTATATTTCGCTTTTAGTTTTGTTTCCCTAAAATGCAAAGCTAGTATCATTTGGTATGTTATTTTCATTCTTAACATAATTATATATAATTATGTTAAGATGCATACACAGATGCATATACACAGACACAAACACACACACAGGCTACACAATTATTAAAATAAAAATGTTTTCCATGTGAAACCTGAAATAAATTTATGCAACGTCAGGGGTACATCAAGAGGGATGTAGGAGAGGGGGCAGAGCAAGATGGCCAAATAGAAACCTCCAGTGATCGTCCCTCTTCATGAACACCAAATTCAACAACTGTCTGTGCAAGCAAGGGCCTTCAGAAGATCCAAAAATCAGGTGAGCAATCGTACTACCTCATTTACATTATATCAAGAAAAGCACTGAGAAGGGCAGAAAAGACAATATAGCATTGCCTATGCCACCCCTATCCCATCCCCTGGTAGTGCTGTGCCAGCACCCCAAGCAGAGAGAGAATCTGTGCTCCTGGGGAGGGAGAGTGAAGTGATGGTTGGGCTTTGCATTGAAAGACAGGGTTGCCCTGGTGCAGGGAACACAGCACAGGGCAGAATTCTGGCAGTACCCATAGAGAAAGCATTTAGACCAGCCCAGCCAGAGAGAAATCCTGCACCCTGAAACCTGAGTTCTAGCTAGCTTCACCACTGACTGACAAAAAGCAGCCTCAAGCCTGGACTAAATTCATTAAGGCATCAGGCCACAAAGGCTGCAGTCCTTGGGCAATTCCTGTAGCTGTGCTGGCTTGGAGTCAGTGGACTTGGGGTGCATATAACCCAGGGAGACATCAGCAGTGGCTGCAAAGCCAGTGCCTGTGTTGTGTCTCCCCCATGGCTCCCAACTACAGGCAGTGAGGCTCTGGGGAAAGGAAAGGGAAAAGTTCAGAGGACATTGTTTTGCAACTTGACTACCAGATCAGCCTCAGTAAAGTACTAAACAGACTCCTGAAGCCCCTGAGTCCCCTGGGCCAGAAAGAAAACACTCTGCCCTGAAGGGAAGGACTCACTCCTGACAGGATTCACCATCTGCCAACTAAAGAGCCCTTGGGCTTTGAATAAACATCAGAAGTAGCCAGGCAATAGTCACCACAGGCTTTGGATGGGACTGACTTCAGGTGTGACCTGGTACTGGTGGCCATGAGGGAGTGCCCATGTCACTCCTCTCCCAAATACAGCAGCCCAGCACAGAGAGTGAGGAAAGAGAGTGAAGGATTTTGCCTGTTAATCCAGGGAATTCTCCTGTACCCTACCCAAGTCCACCAAGGCAAGAGTCACAGCATTACTGGGCTCGAAGCACCGCTAGTACTGATATGGCTGCAGTGACCAAAGACTTAGATCACAACGCTCAATTCTCTTTGAATATCTGGAAAGCTTTCTCAAGAAGGATGGGTATAAATAAGCCCAGACTGTGAAGATGAAAATAAATACCTAACTCTTCAATTTCCACACATCTATGAACATCCACAAGCGTTAAGAACACCCAGGAAAGCATGACCTCACCACATGAACTAAATAAGGTACCAGTGACCAGTCTGGGAGCAATGAAAATATGTGACCTTTCAGACAAAGAATTCAAAACAGCTGTCCTAGAGAAGCTCAATGAGCTTTAAAACAGCACAGAAAAGGAATTCAGAGAAATTTAACAAAGAGATTGAATAATAATAATAAAAAAATCAGGCAAAAATTCTGGAGCTTAAGAATTCAATTGACAAACTGAGAAATGCATCAGAGTCTTTCAACAGCAGAACTGACCAAGCAGAAGAAAGAATTAGTGAGCTTGAAAAGAGGCTATTTGAAAATACAGAGTCTGAAGAGAAAAAAGAAAAGGAAATAAAAAACAATGATACATGCCTACATGGTCCAGAAAATACCTTCTAAAGGGCAAATCTAATAATTATTGGCCTTAAAGAGGAGGTAGAGAGAGAGAGAGAGAGATTGGGATAGAAAGTTTATTCAAAGAAATAATAACAGAGAACTTTCCCAGCCTAGAGAAAGATATCAATATTCACATCAGATGGGATCACATCCTTTGCTCTGTACAGCAAAGGAAACAGTCAACAAAGGGAAGAAACAACCCACAGAATAGGAGAAAATATTTGCAAACTACTTATAACCAGAAAATATAATGAGATCCAACAACTTGATAAGAAAAATATCAAATAATCCAATTAAAAAAGGGACAAAGGATCTGAATAGACCTTTCTCAAAAGAAGACATACAAATGGCCAACAGGCATAGGAAAAAATGCTCAGCATCATTAGTCACTAGAGAAATGCAAGTCAAAACTACAAGGAGATATCATCTCACCCCAGTTAAAGTGGCTTTTATCAAAAATATATGCAATAAGAAATGCTGATGAGGATGTGGAGAAAGGGGAATCCTTGTACACTGTTGGTGGGAATGTAAATTTGTGCAACCACTATGGACAACAGTTTGGAGTTTCCTCAAAAAACTGAAAATTGAACTACTATTTGACCCAGCAACCCCACTGCTGGGTATATATCCAAAGGAGGAGAATTCAGTATATTAAAAAGGCATCTGCGTTCCCATGTTTATAGCAGCACTGTTTACAATATCCAAGATTTGCAATCAACCTAAATGTCCATCAGCAGATGAATGGATAAAGAAATAGTGGTACGTTTACACAATGGAATATTATATAGACACAAAAAGAATGAAATCCTGCCATTTGCAACAACATGGATGGAACTGGAGAACATTATATTAAATGAAATAAACGAAGCATAGAAAAAAAATCTCGTATGTTCTCACTCATATGTGGAAGCTAAATGTTAAAATAATTGATCTTATAGAGACAAAGAGTAGAATGATGGTTATCAGAGTCTGGGATGGGTAAGGCAGGGGGAGATAAATTGGGGATGGTTAATGGGTACAAAAATATAGCTAGATAGTTAGATAGAATGGACAATATTTTAGAGCACAACTAAGTGACTGTAATCAACAATAAGTAGGGTATACTTTAAAATAACCATAAGAGTGAAGTTGGAATGTTCCTAACACAAAGAAATATTAAATGCCTGAGGTGATGAATATCCCAGTTGCTCTGATTTGATTAATTCACATTGTGTCTGTATCAAAACATCAATCACATGCACCCTATAAAGATACATAATGATTAAATATAATAATTAAAAATTACAAATTGAAAAAGAAGACCTAAATAAATGGAGAAACATATCATGTTTGTGTATTATAAGATCCAGTATTATGAAGTTGACATTTTATCCAAAGCTGACCTATATTTTAATACAAGTTTAGTTAAAATCTCAGTAGGATTTTAAAAACTGAGATTGACAAGCTGATTCTAAAATGTACATCGAAATGCAAAGGAATTAAAAAAGGAAAACAGTTGTGAAAAGGCAGAACAAAGTTGGATGACTCATGTTATCTGATTTCAAGACTTACTGTAAAGTTATAATAATTAAGATAACTAACCAGTGAGCATACATATGCATAGAGGGAAGTAAAACTCAACAGAAATTGAGTAGGGAGGGGAGAAGGGGATGGGCGATTATCTACTTAGCAGGTACAATGAACACTATCTGGGTGACAGGCACTCTTATAACTATGACTATGACTCAAGCATTATGAAAGTGATCCATTTAACCAAAAAAAAAAATGTGGAATTGGAGAAATGAAAAAATATAAATTAATGGAGCATGTTGAGAGTTCAGAAATAAACCCACACATCTATGGTCAAATAATTTTTGACTGTGGTACAAAGGCAAATGCATGGAGAAAAGATTGCTTTTTCAACAAATGGTGTTGGGGCAGTTGGGCATACACATGCAGAAAATTAACCTGGACCTTTATCCTGCACCCTGTATAAAAATTAACTCAAAATGTAAAGCCTAAATCTATGAAGTTTCTACAAGAAAATATAGTAGAAAATCTTTACAAAAAAATTTCTTAGATACAACATCAAAAACATGATACATAAAAGAAAAAATTGATAATAGGCTTCATCAAAATCAGGAATTTCTCTGGTGAAACACACTGTTAAAAGAATGAGAAGACAACTTACAGATTGGGAGACAACGTTCACAAGTCCCATATCTGCTAGATGACTTGTATTTATAATGTTTAAAGAACTCTAAAAATTTGACAATAAACAAATAGGGACAAACAATTTGAACAGACATTTCGCCAAAGAAGACATGTGATGGCAAATAAGTATGAAGTATGTGAATAGCTGCTGAATATCATTAGGGAAATACCAATTAAAAAAAAAGGCCTACAATATGATACCAATACACATCTATTAGAGAAACAAAAAAAAAAGAGAGAGAGAGACAATCAAGGAACAATATTAGTTGTTGGTGAGAATGGAGAGCACTTGAAACTTTCACACATTGCTGATGAGAATGCAAAATGGTACAGCTACTCTGGAAAACCATTTGGCAGTTTTTTAATAAAGTTAAACATACTCTGACCACATTATCCAGCAATCCTACTCTTAGACATTTTCAAAAAGGAAATAAAAAGTTATATTTACGTAAAAGCCTACACAAACATGTTTATAACAGCTTATTTGTAATTGAAAAATAGTGGAAACAACCCAAATATTTCTCAGCTTGGAAATGGAAAAAAAATGGATTAAAAAATACCTGGTGTTATATTCATGGAATAGAATATTACCTAGCACTTAAAAAAAAAGAACTACTGATACATGAAATAATAAAATTTCAAATATATGATAGATGAAAGAACCCAGATTTAAAACGCTGCATATTGTATGATTTCACTTACATGACATTCTGTAAAATACAAAACTATAGAGATAGAAAAAAATAATTGATCATTGCTAGGACATGGAGGTGGAAAAAGAAGCTGACTACAAAATAGTGTGGAAAATTTGGGGGCAGTGATGGTTACGTCACCATGTTCATTTGTTAAAACATGAAACTGTACACTAAAAATGGTGCTTTTTTTTTTTTTACTGTGTTCAAATTATACTTTAAAAAAAATGATGAAGAGGATGTGTGTCACACTTTGGGAAAAATTGAATTGTAGGATGTCTTAGTTCATTCGTGTTGCTATAAAGGAATACCTGAGGCTGGGTAATGTACCAAGAAAACAGGTTTATTTGGCTCATGGCTCTGCAGACTGTACAAGCAGCATGGCACTAGCACCTGCTTCTGGTGAGGGCCTCAGGAATCTTCCACTGACTGCAGAAGGCGAAAGAGAGCAGGCATCACATGGTGAGAGAAGGAGCAAGAGAGAGAGGAGAAGGTGCCAGGCTCCTTTAAACAATCACTCTCATGGGAACTCATATCGTGAGAACTCATTCATCACCATGAGGACCACACCAAGCTGTTCATAAGAGATCTGTCCTCATGACCCAAACACCTCCCACCAGGCCCCACCTCCAACCCTGGTGATCAAATTTCAACATGAATTTTGGAGAGGACAAATATCCAAACTATAGTATGGGTACTCAAGATATATTTTATTTTAAACTCTCAGACTGTAGAGTAACTAGTATTTCCTAAACCATGAGTGTATTTCCATTGATTTTTTGTTGTTGTTGTTGTTTCTGCCTTAATGCTTCCTCATCTCCTGGGAGGAATAACATGCTGCATCACAGACTTACCCTTTGGTGAGAATTGGTCTAAGAAGATTCATCCTAATTGATTGATATTAGTTTCCCTAAGAACCTGAGGGTTTTGATGCAATAGTGAAATAGGGTGGGTTAATCTCTTGGGAAACCAGATTGCCTCAAGACACTGGGTATTAGATGTGAGGGGCAAAAGAGTGGCTAGGAAGGTGAATGGATATCAAAGACACATTCTTTAAAGGTTGTGGAAACTCAGATCCACATTCTTTGGCCATATTCTCCAAAGTAGGGAACAAATTATCACTTTTTCTAGCCCTGTTCTGCCTGATATTCACAAACACACCCTTTGTGTATATACACATAATGTGCTTATTCATTTATTTTAATGCCATTTTGTGTTTATCTTCTGCAATTGACTGTGAAATCCTCGAGCACAGCTAGAATTAGTCTTAAACAAGCTTAAGCTGCCACCTATTAGCCCTGAGTTTGCCAATAGCACATGCTCAATAAATACCAATTAAATAAATTAGCAAACAAATCTTGAGGGCCTTTGCATATTTACCCATAACATTGTGATAGTTCTTGAGCCTTATGAAAATAATTGTGAACAGTGTCTATATTATTTTCCCCATGGAATTTTACAAGCAAGTAGGTCCCCAAGACATATTTGATGATTGGGTGAGAGAGTGGAGGAGGACCAGCCTTCTGACTGTGGTGCCAAGCTCATGATTTAAAATTATGCTTTGTAGACATTTGGCCAAAATGAAACACATTCTGTGCTCTCTGCCTGATGAATAACCCCACTTCTTCAATTGTGGAGTTTTGCTTTTGTGAAGATAAGAAATGAGGCATTTGATGAAGAATTTGGAGGAAGACTGCCAGTACCCACAATGGTATAGCTTGTCCCTTCTTCATCTGTCTGCCTCATTTTCACTTTTAAGAACACTAAGAATACTTCCATGTTTCTTTTATTTTCTCTAGATATTCATATTTATGATGGTTCAAGGTTGTCACATTAACTGTGTATTGTTGAGTATCCTAAATATGTACATTTCACTAAGAATGTGAAATGGATCTAATTTAATAGGTAATGATCAGTGGTTTATATGTCCCCATGAGAAAGTTATTATTTTAAGAGATTGCCCTCAAGAAGTTCGAATTTAAATTTTCACAAACTTTAACAATAATGTAAGAAAAATTCCACCAAAAGGACAATCTTTGCTTAGGGAGAGGGCTGTTATCCTTGCTGATCACAGCCTATTAAGGTTCGGAAGCAGTAATGTTTCCCTTTTTCAGGAAATAAATTAGATATAGACATACGCTTAACCAAATGTACCAACTTGCTGCTTAGTAATGGTTTTCACAAACTGAAAGACACCTAAAGCAGTATTACAGCTTAGACAAAAACCTGTTTTTTAGATATTTGGTTACAATACTTGTTACGATGCCTGCAATTTACTCCAAAACACTTGAGCACAGCAGTGCGGTTTTGGGTTTATGTTAGTTTAGATTATGTTCTAGGGGTAGGTAGGGGTAGGAGTTACCATTCAGTTGAAATGGCCCCTCTCCATAGGTGGCTTACTGCAAGCACTGCAATTTTCTCTGGTCAACATTAAAAGTTTTACTAATTAATTAGGGAAAATTAATATTTAATTAATCAGCATAATGGGTTTAACAATTAGTCCCTCATTCATGAAATTAGTGGTATTTAGGGTTGTGTGACTTGGCTAAAACGTTTTACAAACACTCGCCGCTATTGCTTAAAGAAGGTGTAAGAAAACTTCCAAGTTACAGGCTTGGACACAGTCCCCAAAGCTGATCCTTAAACAGTCTGTGTCCAGCCGTTGAGTCAGAGGGTTTTGTGGCCTGATGCTGACTGTGGGGTTAACAGAATCCTGCCTCTGGAATGTTGTCACATCTCAATGACCTTTCATGCAAGGTGATGATGAAGCACCTAAAAAAACAGAGAACTGAGGCTTCATTGTGCTTATAGCACAGATTGTGCGAAATATTTTGTGCTTGTTTTGCTAATCAATGATGTTTAGCCAAAACCTATAATGTGGCAAAATTTGGGCCGAGATTTACATTCATTAAAACAAGGTTAGTGAGGTTGTTGTGGTATAACTAAATTTTGCCCATCGAGGCCTTTTTCAAGACTACCTTTGCCTATCACAAAGAACCCAAGCGTTGTTCATGACCAAATAAGTGACCCTTTCCAAACAATATTTTTTTCTTTTACACTTGGTTTTGCTGTGCTCTAATTCCCAAATCCCTTGTATCAGTCAGGGTTCAACAGAAGAAGCAGACCAAAAGGAGATATATATTAAAAGATTGATTGCAAGGAACTGGCTTGTGTGATTTTGGAGTCTGGCTAGGCAAGTCTGAAATCTGCAGGACAGGTGGTCCGGAAGCCGCAGGCTGAAACTTGCTAGCAGGTGCAATTTCTTCCTCAGGGAAGCCTCAGTTCTGTGGTTACAGCCTTTCAACTGATAGACACAGGCCCACTCAGATTATCAAGGGTAATCCCTCTTGCTTAAGTCAACTAATTAGGGACTTTAATCATATCTATGACATACCTTCACAGCAACACCTAGATTACGGTTGGACCAAAAAACTGGGGAACTGTTGCCTAGCAAACTGACATTATCAAAAGACCGTCACATTCTTTCTTGATTTTATAGGCAGGCTTGGTGCCAATCATTCCTGCCTAGGTCCCCTGCAAGGTCTAATTACAAAAGGTCACTGATTATGCTTAGTCTCAAGGGAACCCTTTTGGTTTCTTTCATCATTCTTTTGTTCATATTCATGAAAATAAAAAATAGCATTTCTAAGGAGATTATGTTAAATCGCTTAACTTTAGTGCTTTCCTCCTTGAAAAGCTGTTTGGACTTGCAAAATGAGTTTCTGCAGCCCAGTTCTCTGAAGAAAAGGAGCTTTTGTTTCCAAATTTATTTTGCTGAGCACACCCCATATTCTTTATTTGATTCAGAGCAGTGGCAGCATTGCAGAGTGAAGAGCAGTGGGACAGGCATGGGATTTAGAATCAAGGCACTGAGTTCCAAGTCCCTCCTTGAGCTCTGGGACCATGAGCAAATTACTTTGCTTGAAACTTGATTTCCTCATCTATAGCACAGAGGCAGTGATAATATTTCCTTTCCCTTCAGGGATTGTTATGATGATCAGAAATAGTATTGGGAAAGTGACTGGTATGAGCTAGACTCTTAATACACGACTGATAATCATTTCACCAACAACTGTATCCTCTGCTTTACTAAATGCTCTAATCAATACCCCTCCCCACCAAAAAGTAAATCCAAAAGACCAGGGGAAAGAAAGCCCGGTGTTACTACCTCCAACATAAATATTATCCATATAAAAATGTCAAAGTTATAATATTGATGAAGACCAAAGGATATTTATTATCCAATTAGTAGTAACAAATCCTTTATGACATAGAATATTTTTTTCACCTTCTTCTGAGTTGAGGAATTTGCATTTATTACATTTTCTGGCTTTTATTATTGGCCTTAAAAATGTCAGTTATAAACAATGTCTCAGAGCCTGGATGTTACCAAGGCAAGCCCCTTTTACTGCTATTATAAGTTCGTTGCCTTTTATTCACTCAGTATAACCAGATTTCTGTGATGTTATGTGCATTCTATATTTTACTTTAATATTCAACATTATAACTGGGAGATAATAAAATAAACCAGGCCTTTTTTAATTGACAAAATAGAATTTCTCTTCCCCTAGAACCAGAGTGTGTAAGCATTTTGAATTTCTGACTATCCTTAAATCTAATATATTTTGTACTTCAGGCTCTATGAAAAATGTACTTGAGTTCTTTAATTAGTGGCAGCAAGAAAGGCCAACTGACAAGAAAATATTGTACTCCTTGCAACAGGAATGGTTTTATATCTCAAAATATTTTAACTTGTAAAGAAACATGGAAAATAGATACATTTAATGATTTTAGAAGAGTTGTCCTACTATTGGGTTTGGGAATGAATCTTTCAGACAGGGAGCACTTGAGATAAAGTTGTATATACAAATTTGTTTTGCTGCCTCTACCCTTCCCTGATTTTCTATCTCCCTAATTGTTGTTATTACCATATAGTCTTCCAGTTAGTTATGTCAGGCAGTGTTCCAGCCTCACAGATTTCTTTCCCCCTCTGGCTTCAAAGAGCAAAAATGCATTCATTGAGTAAGTATTCCCATAGGTTCCTCTTCCCCACGAAATTAAGAACCTTTTCTTCCTCCCTGCCTCCCCTCTCTCTTCCTCCTTCCTTCTCTTTTTTTCTTCCTTCCCGATTCATCTTTCTAACAAATATTAATTTCATTAGGCATACAGCACCAGACAGGGGCTATAGAGGTGCAGAGGCATGGTCCCTCTCTTTAGCAAGCTCACAGAATGCTGGGGAAGTAGACACAGAAAATGGAATTTAATGCTTTCTACACTGGACATTTGCATAAGGTGCAGAAAGCACTGAGTTCTCCTAGGGAAATTGGTGAATCTGGGAAGTGTTGCTTGAGGTAATTCTTGATGGAGGTATAGGAGTTTGGCAGGCAAACGAGGTGAGGGAGGGAAGGAGGGAGGGAAGGAGGGAGGGAGAAGTGTGTGTGCGTGGAGGGGCGAGAGACTAGGGCCTCCCCCGGTGGAGGAAACTGCAAGTAACAAAGCTCAAAGAAGTTTAAACAACTTTGTATTTGGGAAGCTGCTAATAATTCGAATGTTCATAAAAATTCAGCAAAAGGGTGAAGACGTAAGTTGTATGGTATGAGATAGAGGCGGAAGAGATAAACTTTATCCTTTTGATGGGGGCTATCGAACAAGTTTAAAGCAATAGCGTTTAATTAATCATGTTGGCTGGGAAAGCTTGGTTAGAGGTGGTCAAGAATAGAGATGAAGGCTATTTAGAGGTTTTAGCCGTAATTCAGGTGCAGACTAGAGAAGAGAGGTAGGCAATAATTAACAAATTCATTTATCTTTCAATAAAACCCTTACTGAGTATTTATGATGTGCCATGCACAGGGGATACTGCAGTGAATTTGAATTGTCCACTCACATTGCTTGCAGGCCAGTGGACATTAGACGCACAAACATGCTCTTTTCATGCTGTGTTTCAGAGTTTCTCCTTTGGGGATGCGATGTGGCGTAGGTGACAGAATCTTTGGATCAGACTGACCAGGGTTCAAATCCTGCCTCTGCAGCTTTGAACTTGGGGGGCCTTGGGTGAATCACTTGCCCTCATCAGAAATATGGCAATAATATGAGACAGCTGTTTATATCATAGGGGTTTTGTGAAGACGAGAAGAAAAATTGTACACAAAAGACTCAGAACAGTGCTGATGAATACTAGCATCATCTCTCAGCTCCCAGCTTAGAACTAAAGGAAAAATGAGAAGGTAGGACAGGAGCTGAGCAGTGCTGGGATGTGGGCCCACCACGTGGTACACATAGGATTTATGACTCCCTAGGGAGGCCAACACAAAAACAGCATTGGATTAAGAAACATTCTGTCCTTTTATCCTTGTTTTTTTTTTCTGGCTTCTGAAATAATAGCAGTCGTAGAGGGGTCAGGTACATCCAATGTAGAAGGTGCTAAAATTTCTCTGCCAGGAAATGAATTGTCCCTTCTTCTTGATTTCTCTGTTCCCAAAGTTGGTGACCTTTGACTTTGGCTGTATCTATCTAGTTCTCCTTGCAGCATACAGCTGTGCTCGACACGGGAGCCAATAAATGACTATCCTTCAATTTGGGTCAGAGAGTGGACTTCATGGAGACAGGAGTCTAGTATTAAGAAAATACAAAGTGAAAAAAATAATGCAGAAAAGACCAATGGTCAGAAAAAAGGAAATGAGAAGAGAGTAATATCCATTTGGGGAGAAGGACCTTGGACTGGTTACTCTTTTTCAGCATTTTACATATCAAAAGCTCAACAATTGATTGCAAAAATTCACAGTTTTGAGGCAGTAGAATGATCTCAGCTTTAGCACAATGAGAAGCACAAAATGATCTGCAGGAGAATAGCGCCCATCTGACAGATGCCCATGGCCTGGGGACTAGCCGTCATCGTTGTCTTTCAAATGTGGGCTTCACATTAAAGGAAGGGATTCGATATAAAACAATATCAGGCCTTCCACCTGAGGATGGATAATATCTCAAACACAGTTCTTTTTGGAGATTGCAGTCCAGGAAGTCAAGAATGGCTCCTCTGTAGTTGCCACGGCAACATCTCCCTCTGATGACATGAAGGAAGGTAGAGGTCATGTTGGTGGGCTGGTTAAATGTTGCTCACATTATGTCTTTTATTTCCACGGGGGAAAAGGGAAAAAGGCAATAGACAGGAAGAAAGAAATAAGAATAGAAAATAAAATAAAAGAGATAAAGAGATTTCTGTGAGTGATTTTTCCAAATAGATTCTGTTATTGAAGGATTCATATTAATTTAATTGGATTTAGAGTCCAATAAGAGAATCCAAAATGAAATCTCGGACACTTGGAGGTATAATGAGGGTTCAAGTACAAGATGACGCAAGAGCCTCTTTTGTATGTGGAGAGGGACTTTAAACCAGATTGCAAGGAAGAGAGAAGGAGGCTACAAAAGCAGTCACTTAAGATTTAGACCAAGTGTAAGAACAGATTTTCTTTAAATTAATATAGCTTCTTTTGGTGATTTCTACTTGCTTTTTGAACCCATACTTTAGAATTACATAAAACCTCTGTCGAATTAGGAAATGGTGAGGTATCCGGTCCAGTCAGCAAAACAGAACCAAAGAGGTAGTTTAACAGTTACAAGGAAACTAGTTACAAAGATAATGAAAAAGCTAAAGAAGAAAGGGGATATTATGTTATGTATATTACATATTTTTCTTTTTAAGACAAGGTCTCGCTCTGCTGCCTGGGCTACAGTTCAGTGGCCTCATCACTGCAACCTCAAATTCCTGGGCTCAAGCAATCCTCCTGCCTCAGCCTCCCGAATGTCTGGGACTACAGGCGCGTACCATCACGCCCAGTTAATTTTTTAATATTTTGTAGAGATGGGGTCTCACTATGTTACTTAGGCTAGTCTCGAACTTATGTTCTCAAGCGATCCTTCTGCTTTGAACTCCCAACATAATATTAATAATTCGGTCGGCTACTTTCTCCTTCATTCTGGATCCTGTATTTCTAGTAATTCAACTATGGTTTAATTTCACTTACTGGCAGTCAAGTCATACAACTAATTCATGTAGAATTTAAGATCAATTAAAATTCCCAAGTGTATTATTTTCTTTTTCTCTAGATCCTTTTATAATATTTTGAAAGTATGATATCAAGGGTTGACAACTTTTTTTGTAAAGGACTAGATACTAAATAATTTAGGCTTTGCAGGGCATAAGGTCATATAGTCTCTGTTACAACCACTCTAGGCTGCTGTTCTAGTATGAAAGCAACACTGTGTGAAGAAATAGGTGTGGCTGTTTTATTTACAAAACCAGGCTGTGGGTGGTAATTTTCTGATCCCTGGAGTCTTAGTCCCTTCAGGCTGCTATAGCAAAATACCATAAACGGTGTGGCTTATAAACAACAGAAATCTATTTTCCACAGTTCTGGAGGCTGGGAAGTCCAAGATCGAGGCAAATTTAGTGTCTGGTGAGGGCTATCTTCTCGCTGAGTCCTCCAAAGTGGCAAGAGGGTAAGGTAGCTCTCTGGGGCCTCTTTTATAAGGGCACTGATCCCATTCAGGGAGGCTCCGCCCTCATGGCCTCATTACCTCTCAAAGGCCCTATGGCCTAATATCGTCATATTGGTGATTAGGTTTCAACGTATGAATTTTGGGGGCACGCAGACATTCAGCCCACAACCCCAGTTCACAGCCTATGTTCACTGCTTCCTGCTACTGTGACACAGTCAGTGGCCCCTGCCCCGTGCCCCCACCCCCAGGTTCTTTGGGATTAAAGTAAGTCTGTCTCCAAGTACTCTTTTTTTTTTTTTTTGCCAGATTGGAGGGAATCCACTCCCAGTTGGTACTGGGGGGCCTCTCTTCAAAGATTTCATCAAAATTCTGAGCCTTTGGTAAATCACTGGACACAATTTCAGTTCTCTTTTACTTGTCCTTTCAGCAGCATTTGACATGATGACCACTCCTCTCTTCTGGAAATATTTTCTCCTGACCCTGGTGAAGCCCACACCTGATTTTCCTCCTCTCTCTCAGGCCAGTCTTTCTCAACCTCTTTTGAGCTTTTTCCTTTGAATCTTTAAAGATTGGTTCTCCGCCCAGACTTGCTTTTCTCCTTACTCTACAGACTTTTTCTGTGTGATCTCATCAGGCCTAGGGCTTTATCTACTATGTGCATAAAGATGGTTTCTACATCTTTATCTCAGAATTTCCTGAGCTCCAATCTTAACAACTGTTTAAGCAATTTGTCTGCCTGGGTATCTCATGAGAAAAAAAAGCTCAGCACTTCTCAAGCAGAAATCATTTTTTTCCCTCATAAGCCTACTGTTTCTTTTGTATTTCCTTCCTCTTTGAATAGGTTTCCAAGCTAGAAATTTGCATGTCATCTGATTCCTCCTCTGACAGACATACCAATGACCAAATCCTGTAAATTTTGAAATATGTTGGGAATCGCTTTCAAATCCACCCACTTCTCATGGTTCTGATTGCCATTTGCCTGCTTGCATATACTCCTGCAACCGTCTCATAATTGGCCTTCCTTCCGTCAGCCTGGCTCTCCTGCTAGAGACTGATCCTCACAATACAGCCTGAGTCCTCTTTCTAGCATACAAACTGAATCATGCTATTTTGCATAAAAATCCCTCAGTGGTTCCCAGCTGCTCTTGGAATTAAGTGCAAATTTCTTCAGTTGCCCAAGAAGATCCTTCATGATCCTGTGCCCTCTTATTTTTCTGGGCACATCACTGAGTGTTCTTCCTCACTCTGAGCTCTGGTCGTGCTGACCTGCTCACTCCGTCTGGCCTTGGAATCTTTCCAAGTGTTCTTTCCTCACCTTGGAACATTTTTTCCTTATTTTTTGTCCTCCTGGCTAACTCCTGCCCATTCCACAGGTTTCTGTGGGGTATAGATCTATGCTTAGATGTTGCTTCCTCTACAAAGCCTCTCATGACTTCTGGAAGCCGCTCTTATAGCACTCTAGACCTCGTCTATATGCAGCATTTATTACACTATGTCGCAATTGACAGTAGGTGGCTTGTCCCTCCCGTAGACCAAGATCTGTGAAGGTAGGATTTCACAGGTTGGACTTTTCTACTATTATAGCCCTAGTGCCTTGCACAACGCCCGGTAGAAACTTTATAAATATTTGTTGATTGAAAAAATGATCAGGAAAAGAAAGTTAGAAATATGGGTTTTGGAATTGAAAAAAAAAATCACCTTGGGTTTAAATCCCAGCTTTGCTAAGAGGAGGAACCAGGGTGGGCTGGCAGGAGGCATGGCAGCAGACAGAGCTGAGCAGAGCTGAGAGGAAGACTCCACCCCACCTTTGGATCATTGCCAAGACTCCCAAGAACAAGAGGAAATTGTGATCTTCAATCAAACCTTGGTCAGGGGGTTCAAAGACAAAATCTCCTGGAGGTTTAAGGCTAAGCAGGGTCAGTGGGTCCTGGTCTTCACAGGCAAGATTCTCAAGGATGGGGACACACTGAATCAGCATAGGATCAAGGACAGGCTCACTGTCCATTGGTCTTCAAGACCCCTCAGTAGGCTCATGATCTGGCTGCTGCCATTGTGCCCTCCCCCTCCACCCCAGACCCTGCCTCAGCAACCCCCACCACTACTACTTTACCCACTGCTCCTGCCAGCCCTCCACCTCTGTGCTGCTTTCGACTGGTGGCGGAAGCCAGAAGACCAGTGCTGGGGGGGGGTCCCTTCCTAGGGCCTCGGAAGGACCCCCAGTGCTACTGCATCCATGCTGTCTGACTTTGGGGGCATCCTGAGGCTGTGCCATCTGGGCTTGGACTCCACCAGCTGCATGGAGCTGCTGCAGCAGAAGCAGATGACAGAGCTTACTCAGAACCCAGCCATAATACAGGAGATCATGCAGAGCCAGGCCCAGGCCCTGAACAACCTTGAGAACATCCCCAGAGGGTACAATGCCCTTTGCTGCTTTTACACAGACATCCAAGGGGACCGTGTTCAGTGCTGCCCAGGAATAGTTTGGCAATAATCCCTTCTTTGCCCTCTCTGGAAATTTAGATTGCTCATCCTCCCAGCCTCTGTAGACTGAGAATTGAGAGCCCCTCCCTAACCTGTGGATCCTTTTGCTCCCCCACCTCTCAGGCACTTGGGTCTAGTGGGGAAGGCATTGGAGGATTGGGGACCAGTCAGATGCCCCTGACAGTCTCAAACCCCTTTGGGATCAATGCAGTTAGTCTGAGGGCAGGGATGTTCAACAGCCCAGGAATGCAGACCTTCCCATTAGCAAATCTCTGAGAATCCCCAGCTGATGCATAATGTGATCTCAGCCCCCTGCTTGCACAGCACGCTGCAGGTACTTACCCAGAAGCCCAATTTTCTGTTCAGATGCTACTGTTTGCAGGGAACCCCTTGCTGCAGGAGCAGCTCTGCCTGTGGCCGCCGGTCTTCTTGCAACAGATGCAGAACATGGAGCCACTCTCAATCCTGATGACAGTTGTGGCAGGCACTGCTGCAGACCCAGTAGGATCTGGAGACCTTGCAGACTGAGGCTCTTGGCTGGTGGAGCCCAAACCCAAACGGCACAGCCACAAGATGCCCCCAAAGTCAGATAGTATGGATGCAGTAGCACTGGGGGTCCCTCCCAGGCCCTAGGTCTCCCCACTGATCTTCTGGCTTCCACCACCAGTCCAAGGTACCCAGCCTTGGTTCCAGCTCCTTTGGCAGGCAGCAGCACCAGATCTGTACCCGACCAAGGTCCCCACTGCTTCACCAGCTATGCCAGCCACATCTTCTGCAACATGGGCTTCTAATGTACAGCAGTAGCTCATGCAGCAGATGATCCATCTTTTGGATGGAAGTGAAAATCACAGATGCAGATGCCAGAAGTGAAATTTCAGCAGCAACTACAACTGGAGCAGCTCAACTCCATAAGCTTCATCAATGGTGAGGTCAACCTGCAGGCCCTGATTGCCTCTGGAGTCAACAGCAACATGGCTATGGAAAGACTCCTGGGCTCCCACCTCTTAATCCTTTGATCCACGCCGCCTGTCTCTCCCCTTCTTCAATGCTAGTGTTTGGCTCCTCTGTCAACCCTACACTCTGCAGCTCGTTGTCCCTTCTGTCTTCTGCCTTGTTCTCTCCAAGCAGCAGGGTGACTTCAGAGGCATGGGCCCAACCCTGTAGGTCTGTCTGGGAATTCTGGTGTTTTACTGCTACATGTCTTGTGGAATCTTCTCTTCTAGTCCTCCCTGAGCAGAGCTTTTTAAACAATTTTCACAGTTTGGCTTGTTGGGCCCACTTCCTTGCCCCACACCACCTTTTCCAGTCTTCAAACTTCTCAGTGGCAGTGCAGTCAAAGGGCTATCTGGAACTCTCTGGTTTCCTGGAACAGGGTCTTCCATCTGTACCACTAGGGTTTTGCCTGTGTCATGTTTACTTAACTCTCTTCTTTCTTTCTCTCCTTCACCTCCTCCCACCGCAGCCCAACCAGTGCTAGAATGTCACACTCCAAAGGAGGGAAGAGAAGGTGAAACAGGCTGTGATTGTCCTCAGCCCCTATCTGGTCACTTCATGCAGCCCTTTTTCTAACAGGGCTCTGTTGGAACTCTCAGGGCAAGAAGGAAGATGCCTGTTCCCTCTGTTGGAAGGGGGAGATGAGATACATCCCTCTGCACAGAAGTTATTTTTTTCTATTCTCTTTCTTTTCTTTTCTTCCTTCCTTCCTTCCTTCCTTCCTTCCTTCCTTCCTTCCTTCCTTCCTTCCTTCCTTCCTTCCTTCCTTCCTTCCTTCCTTTCTTCCTCCCTCCTTCCCTCCCTCCCTCCCTCCCTCTTTCTTTCTTTCTTCCTGGCCCCAAGCAATCCTCCTGCCTTGGCTTCCCAAAGTGCTGACATTATAGGCATGAGCCATCACCCCCGACCTGCATAGGAATTATTAAATAATAAGCCCTGGACCAGCCAAATGGAGATGAGTGTGGAGGAGGAGGGAATGAGATTTTCTGGAAGAAGGGAATGAGGGAGGCAGCCTCAGTAAAAAGCTGGGGAGTTGGAACTGACAGTTAGGCACTGGAAGCATTGATGGCTCTTTTAGGTAGAGAGTCTAGGCCTGGGCCTGGGAGAGGAGACTTAGAGATGCTAATGGACTTACACTGAAGAAAGGGGCTCAATGAAGCTAAGCAATATGGCCCACAGGGATCATATTGGCTCCATTTCTTCAAAGCCACGTGTTTATACACACACACACACACACACACACACACACACACACACGTTTCCATGAACACCCAGGACCTGTCTCTGTGCCTTAGTTTCTACATCTTTAAAATGGGAAAGTGATAAAATATACTTTAAGATTGTAAAGGTTGAGTGAATACATATGAAGTGTTTTGAGGGCTGTGGGAACAGTAACTTTTATTACTGCCTTGTATAACAAGCACATTGCCTTTGCCTGAAGGGGAGAGGAAAGCTTACCTTTCATTCTTTGTTTTTTTCTGGAACAATACAAAAGATACGGAGGAAAAGTATCTTCTATACCTAAGAGTACTGTATTGAATGCTTGAAATTTGCTAAGAGTATATCTTAAATATTCTCATCACAAAAAATAGAAGGTAATTATATGAGGTGAGGTGATGGATATGTTAGCTTGATAGCAGTAATCATTTTATAATGCATGTGTTTATCAAAGCATCCTATTGTACACCTGAAATAGGTACACTTTTTATTTGTTAAGTATACCTCAATAAAGCTGGCGGAAAAAGAAACAGCAACAATAGCAACAAACAACCACTATCATTCTTGTAGACACTGGGCCCAGTTCAGTGCTTAGGAGCAGATGATCATAAAAACCAGCCTTTTTCTCGAGGCGGATTAAATATGGATTTGTGACTAAACCCTCATTTCTTTGAGGATTTTCTGGTATTCACACAGAAAAAACTGCTGCACCTTACAAAGTTATGGTATCACATAAGAACAATTATTTATAAAGTTGCCATGGAGTCATTTTTAATGTTTTATATGATAAAGGAAGATGCTGGTAGGTTGTTTTTAATATGTGATTTTTCAAATTTATAATAAAGATTTCTTTTTATGAATTTTCACCATTCGTCATCTTTCACTGCATGAAGAAATATACATAACTCAGTTCTTGCCCTTTATCTTAATCTCAGGCAAACAATTTCCATGTTAGTTTTGGAGGTTTCCAAGAAATGAGTTTCTTCTGAGAGGCTAAGAGCAGAGCTTGGGGAATTTAATACACAAATGAACAGATAGCAGAAGGGAGTCAGAGAAAAATGCCATAATTCTGTAAGTAGCAAATAATATTTCTACAACTAGAAGCTGCATGTTTTATGATGTTAGTCTCTGAATAAATAAACAGGGAGCTTGAGAAACCCTGAGTCTTGCAGGTGAGAATGAGTGTGGGAGCCAAGGAGGAGAAAAGCTACAAGAAGCTGGATAAGCCCCATGCTCTCACATTTTAGCCTAGAGGAAGAACAGTCCCTAGAAAGGATTGTCCCTAGGAGAAGAGATTGTCATTTAAACAAAGTTAAATATATGTAATTATGGCGACCCTAATTTTAATCCTCTTGCACTAACTAAAACCTGTGTTTTTCTCTGATAATATCTCCTTTCCACCTTTTTCCAATGGAAGAAGATACTTGTTAGGAGACAATTCTCTATGGGTCCCTTGCATTTCTGCATATCATGTGAGTAGAGGCACTGGCTGTCTTTGTTTTGAATTTTCTTTTCAAGGATGTTTGACTAGTGAATGGCCTCGGGAGACAGAAATAGTGTCTCCCTGCATGGCAAAGAGCAGATTTCCTTACAGTTTAGGAAGATAGTCTTTTTTCAGAGCAAAGGCAGGCATTTTACTGCTCTGATGATTTACTGCTCATCATAAAAGATTTGGGTTCCCAAAACTCAGGCTTCCTCTCCTGTAATTCAACTCATTGCATGTGCAGGTGTCCCTGGCCCTTTTCATATCCTCTTGTGGGAACTGGATCTCCCGAACTGACACAAGGAAATATATGATACCATTCTGGTTACTGCTATTGTTATGAGAAATAAAGTCCATTGTTTCTCATCTAGGAGGCTTGTGTCTTCTGCCAGCATCCATGAAACTATGGTAAGATAATTTGTGACTTGCAAGGAGGGTCAAATTTTAGACCCTTCAAGATTCTTTTATTTTTCTCTCAAAAGTAACATAATATTTTTTATTAACTGCTTCATACACTTCTATAATATTGTTTTTCCTACATATTTTTGGTGAATACTCTTTCATTACTTCCTCATTTGATTAATATTTTATAATATTAGTTTCTGTAGAGAGAATAGAACATTTCATTTTCTTTTAGCATGGTTGATGGAAATTTGTTTTTTCAATGTTCATAATTGTGATGTGTAACAACTGACTCATACACAGACTACTCCCAGGTTATAAGCCTGCTAAAAGTTTGTGTCCTAAGAACAGAGGAATTCTGAAAATTCTATTTCACAAGAATCCCTCAAAGACATATATGTAATATAATAAATGTTTAAATATTCATGTATTAGTTATAATTGTATATGCTGTTTTATAGAGTTTATTTCTAACAAGATAGAAATGAAAACTAAGTCCTCTACCACAATTGTATACATCTGATGGTTGGAAGAATTTTCCACAGATGATTTTCTGGCCCTATCCACTTAGAAACTTATTTCTTCTCCACTACTACACACTTCCAGTGCAGGCATCTAGGGCACATTTGTAGTGAGTCTTGATATGCGACCCCATGACTTTGTGTGGTTTTACCACACAAGCCAGCACAGTGGGCAGGGGGAGAATCCCTGGTTGTCACTCTTACGCCAGCATGGCCCAGGAAAATGATTCTGCACTGTGAACACGTATCCACTAAACCCAAACCAGACAGATCCCTGTCTCAGTTTCCCCTGAGTTCCATAAACACCAGTGGTAACTCCAGCCCACTGAGGATAAGTGTGATGAACAAGCAAATCAGAATGGAAAGAGACAGTGATCTTAAGTGATTCTGGTAAATATTTCCTTTTGCAAATTTTACGGAACTGTACAACCCTGTGGCCCTATTTGCTAGCGCCCCTCTGAGAGTCTGGGAAGGGGCTGAGTATAGGGGAGAGGCCAAGGGGCTGAAGCACCATCAGCTCCATGGTGAAGCCACCTGTTCTGTGGACTGTGAGGGCAGGATGGGGCTGGGACACTGGAGCAGACTTCACCCGGCCCAGCACCACATACAAACGGGCTCTGAATTCACACCACTCATTTTTTTTCCTGGTGACACAGCAACGTGAGAGCAGAACTGCCAGAGTGTAACTATTAATAGAACACGATTGTTTCATCCATAAGCTCGTCAGGTTGACTCTTCTATTTATGGCCCTTTCTGGGTCTTGTCTTTCTCCCTTCTTTTTCTTTGATTTCTTTTTAAAGTATACATCACGTTGTGTGTGCACATGATTCACGATTCTTGACAATACTTTTCCCACATTCTATTCCCAAAGAGTTTTATACATTGTTTGCTTTCCATTAACAATTCCCTATTTTGAAGTTCCTTGATACCATTTTTCTCTTATTCCCTGTCTCAATCACCTGTAAACAACACAGAGCCACTCTCTTATCATTCTTGATGATTGCATGCGTGGCCCCTGTGGCTGCCTGTCTCCCTCTTACCCATTCTGAGGCACCTGCCTTGGGACTGGCTATCTTTATATATCTTTCCCAGATTCTCAAATGTCTCCATTTCAGTTGCCTTCAGTTTTTGAAATTGCTTAATTACTTGATTTGAACTTACACTTCATCAGTCAAATTTGCTTTGCCTGTAAGATCTCAAATTCTAAAATTTCTTTCTCTGACCGCAACCTCTTGTCTTTTTCCTTTACTTTATCATTCATCCTTAACTAACTTCTTTAAAAAATATTGTATTTTACTTTCTAATTTTATTTTTTTATTGATGCATAATATATGTACATATTTTCGGACTACATGTAATAATTTTATACATTCACATAATTTGTAAAGATCAAATTAGTGTAATTGGAATATCCATTATCTTAAATATTTGTCTTTGCTTTATGCTAGAAACATTCCAATTATTCTCTTCTTGCTATTGTGAAATATAAAATAGATTACTGTACACTATAGTTATCCGACTGATCTATCAAACACTAGATCTTATTTCCTCTATCAGACTGTGTTTGTGCCCATTCTTAACTAGTTTTTTATATTTTTCTTTTCATCCTTTGATTTATTTCTCTTAATTCCCTTATTACTTAATATTGATTGTGTTTTGTGAACTTGGAAGGTGCTAAATACTGTGTTAAGAAAAAATTTATTTTTCACAACACATTATGGAAATAACTGCCATATTATTTTGATTCTATGGATTAAAAATTTGAGGCTTAGAGATGAAATAAAATTCCCAAGTCTACAGAAGTAGCAGGCTGCAGAGCCAGAGCTTGATGTAAGGCTGGATAAACTGTGGCTTCTTACCTGGTCTTTGGCTTCACCACCCAGTATGTAGTGATGAACTTTTTAACTACTCTAGGCTACCCCCTTAGAATACCGGACTATTGCATATTGGCCAACTAAGGTTTAAAATATGGATAAATGGACCTATAAAATCCGTGCTATTTTCTTAGATCCATTCTGCTGCCCAGCCATTTTTTGATCACATGTTGTTGATTTTCTATCATGTTTCTCACAGTGGTTGTTCAAAAACTTCTGTACACTCCTCAAGCCCCCAATCCTATGCTAGCCACTCCTGTTTGAAGCCACTCAGTAGAATCTCTCTCAATTCATTCCAATGAGGTTCTCTCTCTCTCTCTTTTATTTTTTAACTTTTTTCTCTCAGGATGTGGTATCTTCCAAGTCTAGGCCTTGCCTCTGTGGTCTTGGTCTACCTTTTCGAGGACATTATTTCATGAATTGTGCTCCCTTTCTTTTTCTTCAACCATTAATAATGCTCTCTTTCATACCACTTTAAAAACAATTTCTCTTATAACTGCCAAGGCTTTAGTTGTGTTTTTATTTCTTGCATTTGACATTCGCTCCTTTCACTCACTGAAATGCTAGCCTCAGTAAAATCAGCAGATATTTTCTAAACGCTGAGTCTAATTCCTTTCTATTATCCTTTCTGTCATCTTCCCGGCATCACCAAAGCATTTGGCATTCTGCTCTTTCCTTCTAGGTCAAAGAAAGTGGTCAGACTTCTGAACAAGGCCTCTGAATTCAGAACTGGCTTTGAACTTGGGCTCTTCAACTAAACTAGCTATAAGATCTAAAATCTTTACCTCTTTGAGCCTCAGTTTCCACATCTCCAAAATGAGGACTTTTATGCATACCTTTGGGCTACTTAGGAGGGTAAAATATAATTATTTCTGTAAAATTCATAGCGTGTTTCTGATTCATAATAAATCTTCAGTAAGTATTAATTATCTTTTTCTATTAATATATGTAGTCACTAACATAATATCTGGCACATAGCAATTTCTTTCTATTTATCTCCTCTCCTAAGGTTGCATTTTATTGGTTTTTCACTTAACTTTTAGATATTTTCCTCTTGGTCTTGGCTTCTCCCCATTCTCTAAGAATATATTTCCAGGCTTAATTCTTAGACCACCTATTTTATATCTTTATATTTGTGTTTTTGTCCAACTGTATCCTTTCCTGCCTCTTCTACTATCATCTTTATGCCAATGACATCTCAATCTATATTTCTGGTGCCAAATATTTTACATCAAAGCTTTTAAAATTGCATAATACTTGAACACATGATCATCATAAATATTCAAATAATAAAAATATGTAGATTGTAAAACTTGAAAATTCTTCTCCTCCCTAACTTCTAGTCTTACAATATCTGCTGTTTCTATGGCAGTGGAGGGAAGAGTGTGTGTTATCACACAGCTTTTTCTACGCATTTGTATCCAACAACTACATACAGGATTTGATTTTTTGAAATAATCTAATCCTAAACTCTTAATCTGCATTTTCAATTTTCTGTTATAAAACTTCATTTGGCTGTCCCAGCAGAAGGTTAAAATGCAATCTGTACAAACCACTCTCATGTCCCTTCCCCAACTAGCATCTCCTTCTGACTTCTTTGTCCGCCACAGGCGTTGCCTCTGTCCCAGTCCTTGTGGATCAAACTCCTAGTCTCTTGACCTCTTCCTCTCTTTCATCCCCCTCCACATCAAATTGTTTGCCAAGATGCACACATTCCATTTCTACAGTGTCCTTTTTGTCCTTTTCTTAAAGTTCTCTGCCTGAGGGTTTTTTTGGCTCACACAGACAGTGTGATTCAGACCACCAATTTATTTAAGAATTGCTTTGTAGTTCAGTTTTTGAGGGAAGATCTTTTTCCTTCTTAGACCAGTGCCAAGTTTGACACTCTTGCTTGTTCTTTCATTCTGTATTTTCCCTCTCACATCTGATATTAGTTCTTTATCACATTTTCTGCTTTTCTTACTATAAGAGAAGCTCCTTAAGGACAGAGACCACATTGCCCACTTCTGGTCTCCTAATAGATGCTCCATCTTGGGCACTTAGTTTTCTTTTTCAATGCTAAATCAAACAATGGTACTTCATGTCATTGATTTTTGAACTTGATTTTGTGAAATATGGGAATTTTCCCACTTCTATGTCTTCATCTATTCTACACACCACAGGGGGTGGGGAGAACTCTTTCTAAAACTCAGTGCGATCGTCACTCTTGCTCAAACTACTGTTGGCTCTCCATTGACTACTGAATATAAATACAGTTCTTCCTTAGTATCGAGGCCCTCCATGATATGACCCCAGAATGTTGTTCTGTTCTGTCTATGCCTACCATCATTCCCTAAGCTCTAGACAAACTAAACTACTCATATTCCTCACACTCCTTGCTAAAGTTTTCACAGTCCTCATTTTCCAGTTTTACTGTCTTCCTTAGACTGTGTTTATGTTCAGCATTCCTGTCTCCATCTCCATGTATTGACAATAAAACCATTTCAACATTTCACTTCGAATGACATTTCCCATAACCCTGGTGAAATTAATCATATTTTCTTCTTTTTTTCAGCTAATTGGGACTTTGTCTCATTGCCCACTGGACCATAAGCTCCTTGTCAGCTGGGGCTCATCTATCTCAGCCATCTCTGTGCCTCTTGCTTAAAACATGGATATTTAGAAAATTCAATATTAAGAGTTGCTGATGGAGTCAAACAAGGGACTTCTGGGGAAGATAATCTGCTTCTGGAGCAGAAAAAATAGGGAATAAGAGCAATTGTTTAAAATATTGGTTAATGAATTTTGTATTCATCCAATATATATTTATTGGATAGATACTCTGTGCCAGGCATCGTACTAGGCTCTGGGATGTGATGGAAAATGGGCAACATTTTTATCTTCATGGAGTTTAAAATGTAGCAGAGAAAGCAGACAATGCAATTAAAATAAAGAATGCTGGGGAAGTACATAGCCCCGGAGTCTATCTGCTGGAGATGGAGGAAGTGACAGCCTCAAGGACCTGTAGAATCTAGCCAGGTGGCTGGGGTGGTGCAACATTGTTTCATATGGGGGAAATGGTAAGTGTGACGGTTTTGTGGCTAGAGTGAATTGGCACATGGGGTAAGTTGGGGTCACCTGGTGTATAGGCTAAGGAGAGTGGCACGGGACATGCTAAAGAGGCCCAAATCACAGAGGGTCATGGTAAGGAGTTTGAACTTTTCTCCTAAGGACAACAAGAAACTATTGAAAGATTTTAAAATAGGAAGTGACTTGAGCAGATTTGTGTTTTGGAAATTTCCCTTTGGTGTGGAGAATCTAGACAGAATGAATTTAATGAGCTATATTAGAAATCTGACTTAGGAATCCAGGCAAAGTGGAGAGAGAGAGACAGAGCGAGGGAGAGAGAGAGAGAGAGGAGGATGATGCTGATGATGGTTTAATCTAGAGAAATGGCTGTTTAGTTTTGAAAAATGTTTAGGAAGCTATATAACTGTATGGCATAATAGTTAAAAACTCTGAATCCTAGTTTCATATTTTAAAGCTGAACAACTTGGCAAATTATCTAACATCTCTAAACCTTAATTTTCTCATCTGTAAAATGGGGATAATAATAATCTTTACCTTAAAGGTTGTTAAGATTAACTTAGGTAATGCATGTAAGAGCTCTTTTCACAGTGCTTGATACACAGTAAGCACTCAATAAATGATTACCTGTTATTTTTAGAATCCACACAATTTAGTGCTTGAGTGGCTGAGAGGGATGAGAGTAAGGGGGGAGACAAAGAGTTTATCCAAATTCTGGCTACTTACTGGGTGGATAGTGATGTCACTCACTGAAATTTGGAATCAAGTGTTGAGGAGGGAGTGGAAGACAATGAGTTTGAGTGATGTGGCAGGAATTTGCATTTACGGTCTGGAATTCAGGAGAGAGAATTGAATGTTACCTGCATAAGGGTATTTCTTGAAAAGATTGGCAGGATTCTGTTTTCTCACATCTCTTTAGCCTCACAATCCATTCAGATGTTGTGTCTGCTCCCACCACTGTATGGAAAGTGGAGTGCTCTAGTTGCTAATTGAATTCATGTGAGTGGATGAGTATGTTTGGGGAGGAGGGTGATGTGAGTACAGAAGAGGGTGCAGGGACCCACGGAAACACCACTTTCTAGGGCATGGGCAGAGGGACAGGAGACTGTACAGGAGAAGAGAGTGTCCAACCAGAAGAAAAAGCCGGAAGATGGTGATGCCATGATGACAGGCAGGCCACATACTTCAGGAAGGAAGGAGTGGCCAATGGTTCCATTGACAGTAGAGTAGGGTAAGGTCTAAAAATTGTTAATTGGATTTAGCAACAAGGATGTTTATTGGTAAACACTGCACTTTCCATATCACGGTGGGAACAGAAGGAAGATCTGAGTGGACTGAGGGCTAATTAGGATATGAGAAAATAGAATCCTGGCAACCTTTTCAAGAAATTGGGCTGTGGAAAGGTGAGCTAGAACAGGGGCTGAAGAGAAGAATGAAAGTAGAAAATTTGTTTTGTTTTTTTTTTTAAAAAAGAGATTTGCATTAGCATATTTAAATTAAGATGGGAAGGAGCTGGTAGAAAGGGGGAAGCGCAGAGGGCAGGGTTAATAGACAGAAGCAGGGAGGATAGAACCTGAGCTCTGGATCACAGAGCAGAGAGGCTCATGAGAACATGGGAAATGAAAGATGAAAAATCAGGGATTCTAGTGTGATGAGCCAAAATAAACTCATCATGGCATCTTGGTACACAATCTTTCAGAAGATAAAAGGGCTTTGGGTTAAATAAAAGCAAATTCTGTGACTGTATTTTATAGTAGATGCTTCCATGAAGTTCAGGGGATGAGACTCACACTTATTATGAGATAAGACGGAAAGAGTAAGCTCTAAGTGAGGCTGTGTTTGTACTTAAAAAGCAAAGTGTTTCTTCAGAAAAGCAGAGGAGAAAGAAGAGACATTGAACATCTGAGGAGCCGTCTTGCTTGATCATCTAGAAGAATGGTCTTGGATGCCCTTTTAATCCAAAAAAAAAAAGTTGCATTTGAAAGAATGTGTAGATGTGAGCAACACTTGGGCTTTAAGGAAGTATGAGCATAAACTTCTCATGAAGCATAATAGGAGTTGAAATTGAATAGTATTAATATGCATAGTTTTTCTTTTTTCTTTTGCATATGATATATGCCAGGAGAAAGTAAATTATTGTGTAAGAATCTTAGAGAAATGCAGTGTGTGTTTAATATGAGAAGGCATGGACATTTCTTTGTTAACTTCAGGTAATGTTTTATTTACGCTGCCACTTCCTCAAAATCTTTTATCTCCCAACCACATACATTTTATATTTTTGACAAACGGGCCTTTTGTGCATAAGATTCATAATCAAATTGGTTCAAAAAATAAATTGCTGAAAGTAGAACTTTCTTATATTCACTCTTGTGACAGCTAATGAAGATGAATTGGGAAAAAATAGGGACTGTGCTTTGTGGAGGAGGAGCTCTCATTCCTCACTGTGTTGGCTAAAGGCAAATTTGTTGCAAAGGAAAAAAATAGAATCATCTAATTGCTTAATTCCTCCTGAAATTAACTGGCAGCCAGCCTACTCAAATACACAGACTTTTATTTGGAGAGGCAAGTGTAAAACCCTTGTATACGTATTTAACAGAAATCTCATTTTTTTCTCTATTAAATTTGTTTTGAAGAAAAAGCAAATTCTTTGCATTTCATTGATGTTCAGATTAAGTATCTGAACAAACATTTCTGATTGCTTTAATTCTGAGAAATAAAGATAATAATTAGGGAATGATTAGAAATTTGGAGGTCACAGGTAAATTTGACAAAGGTTTTTGTTCTCAGTTAACTTTAAAAAGAATGGAAAAACAAGCACCACATGTACTCACCATTAAATTGGTACTAATTGATCAACACTTATGTGCACATATGGAAGTAACACTCATCAGGGTTGGGCAGGTGGGAGCAGGGAGGAGGGGAAGGTAAATTCACAGCTAATGGGTGTGATGTGTACTGTCTGGACACTGGGCATGCTTGTAGCTCTGACTCTGGCAGGGCAAAGGCAATTTATGTGTAATCTAAACATTTGTATCCCCATAATATTCTGAAATTAAAAAAAAATCAATATACCAGTCAAATAGGTGAAGTAATTGGAGCCTTCATGTACTGCTGGTGGGAGTCAAATTGATGCAAACACTTTGAAAAACTGTTTGACAGTATCTACTAAGGGCAAACACCATGGTCCAGCAATTTCACTACCGGGCACTACCCAATGGAAATGATCTGTACGAAAATGTTCATATTGGCATTAGTCATGGTAGCCCCAAACTAGAAACAACTTAAGTATCATTCTACAGAATGGAGTAATGAAAAAGGATGAACTATTGATTCAAGCAACAACATGAATGAATCTTAAAAACAATGTGAGTAAAAGAAGCCAGGTACAAAAGAATACACACTGTATCTATATGGTTCCATTGACTGCCACACTAGAAAAAAAATTTCTTTCCTGGGGCCACAGTGTTTTGTTACAAAAATAAAATAAAAACTTTAAAAACAAAACGATCCTTTCTAATTTAATAACAATTTTGTTATTTCTTATTGTTTTCTGTGCGTGAGTCATGTGCAGCTCATGAAGTGCTAGCTAGAATCAAATTTTTACACTGCACGCCACTTGAGTTGTATGTGACTCTTGACATACTTATTGAATTTTTTTCAGAGAATTAGGTCTTCATATGCTTCATGAGACCCTGGGCTCAAAACTAGCGTGAGTTAAATACAATCCACATGGCAGTTAATGTGTTAAAGATCAAAGACATGCAAAATGGATCCAAGAGGATAAAGGATAGAATGGTGGTTATTCTTGGTAGAGGTTCTTGACCTGGAGAGAATACAAGGGAACCTTCTGTGGTATTGGAGATGTTCTAGAATCCAGCGTGATTATAAAGGATGGTGATTTAAGAGGGCTGTATGTATGTAAAAATTTATTGAGCTGCATATTTCAGATTTGTACATTTTACAATAATGTAATACTTTGATTTTAAAAATAGACCATCTCTCTGATTGTTTTTTAGCCTTTTTTACCTACAGAGAAGGAAAAAAAAGGCAATAATCAGGGCTTGCCTCTGTGACCATGACTTTCTGGGCCCTCACTGTTTCCAGGTAGATCAGACTAAGTGACAAACCCTCACTATACCGAGTAATTGATTTTCAGTTAGGAAGCAACAACGGCGACAACTGAATATTTATTGGATTTAAAGTAGTTATTAAAGATAAATTTGATTTACAGAGCCACAGAGGCTTTGAGAACATTCTGTAAATAATCCTTTTGAATTTACTATATCCATGAATCAGTAGTCACAGGCCTATGACCTTGACCATTTCTATGTCCCTTGATTTGCTCTCTTGGATCCCATGGCCTTATGTAGTCCTAATACAGGCCTTGCTGAAGGTCCTTACATAGGCTCTGACAATGGCCAGATTTCACTGTTCTAACAGTTTGACCCATGAACTTTGGAAATACACAAGGAGATAAGGCTGTACTTTAGAAAGTATAATAAAGTTAAAAGGTCTGGAATTTTAGAAAATGATGGAGGAAGACCTAATATTCACAACATCAGTCCATTGTTTCAATAGATGATGAAGCCTGCATGGGACAGGCTCTCCATTTCTGATGTGGTTGAAGAAATTGGACTTGGTTGTAGCAAAATGCACTCAGGATGGTCAGGAAGAATTTGAGAACAGAAAAGGATCCTAGAGATCATCTCAACCTTATGTTTCCAAAAGATGAATAACATAAAATTTAAGCAAAGATATTATTTTTAGATCCCTCTACTTATTATGCCTGTTCATATTTAATCCATGGAAGAGTGGAAAGCATGTGTCCCTGCATCTCTAGTGGGAAGCTAATACTTTTCACCTCTATTGGATTTTAATGTTGATTTGTACCATGACATTATATATTATGATAGTTAAGAAGATAGACTCTGGAATTGGAGTAGGGAGTTTGGGATCTGCTGTTTACTAGTTCTGTGATCCCTGATGAGTTATTTAACTTCCATAAGCTCTAGCTTCTTTATTTTTAAAGTGGACCTTATAGCAATATCTGACTTATTAGAATGTTAGGATTAAATGAGATGACACACATAGCACTTAGCACTTAGCAAAACAAAACCTGATGCATCTCAGCAGCTCAATAAATGTTACCTATCATCATCATCAAATTATAATATTAATAGAATAGCACTACTACTACCTATTTATTTGCTTATATTTATGCAGTTAATCTGGTGAAAACTTCTCCATGTGGGACTGCCAGTGTGTATAAATGTCAAGCTCTCTTTTTTATCCCTTGGTCTGCTAACTGTGTTTATCGTCCATGCAGACTTGAACCAATTTATATAATGGTTTTAGAAGTGAGGTAAATAGGATGAGATTCATTAGTGGTGGACTGATTTGTGCCTAGGAACCCCGTGGGACATTTCTTGACAGCTAAGCTACCTAGCTCCCCTGGTGGCTTGTTAATAGAAAATGCTTCATCTGTAGTGAATTCATTTGTTACTGTAGTGGGAACATTCAATTTCCTAGTCTTTTTTATTTGCAGCTGCATTAGACTCAGAATTTTCCAATATATTTGTTTTAAAGGTATTGTTTACATCTGAAATGACCATTCAGAAAAGCAAAG
Organism: Avahi laniger; assembly: GCA_963575035.1. Lineage (NCBI taxonomy): Eukaryota > Metazoa > Chordata > Mammalia > Primates > Indriidae > Avahi > Avahi laniger. The sequence continues at coordinate 60,452 of CAUYSK010045561.1, read as the reverse complement.
GCTCTTCCACGTTGTAAGACAATGTGCAGGGTAACCCAGGCTTTACAGCCCCATAGAATGTGACAGTGACGCAGTGAGGGGAGCTGGTGGGGCATAAAGCTCCTGCTGAGTTAGAACAAAGTGCCACACACCTGAACTTCTGTATGTTAGAGTAGAAATATTCATCTGTATTAAATTGAGCATAATAATCATTGACTTCAATTGTTTAGCGATGTTAGATGAGTGAACAAAAGAACCAACTGTAACCAGTGCCTGTACCTATCAAGTGGTTGTAGACACCACGACACCAGCCTAAATAATATATTTAATACAAAATTAAAATATATATTCAAATCAGATGGCTCCTTGTAGACCAAAATACCTATTTGTCTGATTCAAACTTTTATGGCTTACATAGTAATTTTGTTATGAAAAAACAATCTAAACATGTATTCTAACTGAAGTATAGTTTTTTTTTACAGATCTAGGGTAGAGATGATTATCTTCTCTGGAGAATCATTCTTTGAAATTGAAGAATGGATTCTTCAATTAGGAAAAAATGTGAATTATATGATATTTTTAAAGGAATGATCCTAGTGACTAAAATCTACTTTCATTATTTTATGCCAATAAAAGACATAAGACTCTATGGATATGAAATAATTCTGAATATGGATCTTAAGATCCTTCGATCTGTTATTTTTGACCTATTCTGAAGCCAGTGTATCCACCAGAACACACTGTACTCAAATGATTTGAGTCACTAAGGCATCCATTGACCTGACCCTACTTATTTTATATCATCATCTTTAGATGATACATACAGATTTTTTTTTAAAATCAAAGCCAAAAGGGAAAACAGCTGAAGAATGCTTCATAAGAAAACACAGAAAACACATAGAACTTGCAACTGTGGTAAATTTGTTCACTTGTTTGCATTGAGAGCCAATTAGATAGAACAAAAGCACCCGGGAGAAGAAAACAAGTTGACAGATTCAGCTACTTAAGGGTTGTTTTAAGTGACCAGGGAAAAATCTCTTAATTTTTTAACTAGTATTTTTTCTTTTATCAAGTCATACATTGAAAAAATATTTTTGTAGTGTTTCCTAGAAGTCAGGCCCTCTTCTAGACACTGGTAATATATTAGAGAACTAGCAGGGTAGGGTATGTCATGAGACCAAGCTAGGAGACTTGTTGGTCCTCCTATATTTTCAATCTTTACTAGATCCGTGATGAGAAGCTGTTAGGGAAAGCAGTGTGAAATGAGAGACAGGAGACATAGGTGCCTAGACTGTGGGTTGTAGGTGGTGATCCTTTTCCCTGTGCCCGTCCTCTGGGCTGTGAGTACTGTAGCCTCTGGCTTCATCTCTCTAGTTAACAAGACAAGTATAGTCCAGGTTTTCATGGGGCTGACAAGCTGCAAACAAAAATAGGAAAATGTTAAGTGTTAGGAAAGGAATGAAAGAGAGGAATGTGATAGAACATAGGTTTGGAGGAGTGCAGTCTTAGGTAAGGTGGTCAGGAAAGATTTCCCTGAGTGGGCGACATTTGGGCTGAGACGTGAATGACAAGAAAGAGAATATTTGCAAAGGCTCTGGGGTGGAAATCAATTTGTTATTTTCTAGAAGTAGAAGAAAATGCCAGGTAAGAGCAAGTGAAAGGGTTAGGAAGATAGTGAAGTCACTCAAGCCGCAACATAGCTAATTGACTAATTCCCAACTTTTTTCCTCCCCGAATATCCTTGAGGTTAGAGAAACAACAGCCTGTGTCATCAAAACATACTACTTATTTGTTATTTTATGGTAATAATTTATAACTGAAGGAGTTTTTGATAGAACATGAAGTTTACATTCCTGGAAAACCTCCTATTTTGAAAAATTGTGTACTAAAAATAACAGGGCTTATGAGAATATAGAATTGGGGGAGACCACTTAAAACCAAGTAATTTTATAGCCAGAGCATTAACAGAAACCATAATGGTGTCTGAAGGCATAACAGCTGGGGGATGCCTCATGGAATATTAAAAATGCATGAGCAAAATAGAATGAAAATGCTGGCTGGCTAACATGGAGACAACACAACTGGAATTGGAGCTCTGGGCAAAGAAAGAAGAACATTTCAAGGTTGGGGTGCACTTCCTTATGTAAGGGATCCTGGGTGCAGGATTTAAAATAACATATTTAAATATGCATTTAAAATAATATAGAACTTACAATGCTCCTGTTCATGAAGCTACCAAGCTGAGATTGTTCTCTTTTCCCATTATACGTTATACTTTTTCTCTACTCTCTTGACTCCCCTTGCCTGGAAAAAATTGGGTATCAGCCAACATAATTTCTGAATTTTACCCTGATAGAATTTCTCTATTTACCAGTTTATGAACTAATTGAATTATAGAAACACATTATTGGCAGAAGACTGTAGCTCAGTTGCCTTTAGGATTTGCCCCCATAAACATATTCTATTTCAAGTCAATTCAATTCAATTTAACTAAAATTTGTTGAATGCCTACTTTGTGCAGGTTACTTTAATAAATGTGTTTAATAAAAGACCTGGTCAGATAATGTATTGAGTTCTGAAGTCTTCATTATGTATGGTCCTATCATGTTTAGTTGCTGTCTTAGTTTGTTCAGACTGCTATAATAAAATACCTTGGACTGGATAATTTACAGACAACAAAAACTTACTTCTTGGGAGAAAATATTCACAAATTATACATCTGATAAAGGGCTAATATCCAGAATCTGCAATGAACTCAAACAAATCAGCAAGCAAAAAACAAACAACCCCATTAGAAAGTGGGCAAAAGACATGAACAGAAGTTTTTCCAAAGAAGATAGACAAATGGCCAAACAAACATATGAAGAAATACTCAACACTACTAATCATCAGGAAAATGCAAATTAAAACCGTAATAAGATATCATCTTTCTCCTGTCAGAATGGCCATTATTAAAAAGTCAAAAAATAATAGATGCTGGCATCGATACAGAGAGAAAGGAACACTTATACACTGTTGGTGGGACTGCAAATTAGTACAACCTCTATGGAAAACAGTATGGAGAACTAAAAGTAGACTTACCATTTAATCCAGCAATCCCACTACTGGTACCCAAAGGAAGTTATTTTATCAAAAAGACATCTGCATTTGAATGTTTATTATAGCATAATTCACAACTACAAAGATATGGAATCCACCTAAATGCCCAACAGCAGATGAGTGGGTGAAGAAAATATGGAATATCTATCTATCTATTTATCTATGGCTATATATGTGTGTGTGTGTGTGTGTGTGTGTGTGTGTGTGTATATAAATGTGTGTGTATATATACACACACACACACACATACATCCACATATCCATACCATAGAGTACTGCTTAGCCATGAAAAAGAATGAAATGTCTTTTGCAGCAACTTGGATGGAATTGGAGACCATTATTCTAAGTGAATTATCTCAGAAATAAAAAACCAAATATCACACGTACTCTGTAATAATTGGGAGCTAATTGATGGGCACGAAGAGATGTAAAGTTCATTGGATATCAAAATGGGAGAGGAGGTAGGAGGGAGGACTAAAAACCTAACTATCAGATACAATGAACACTATCTGGGTGATGGGCACACTAAAAGCCCTGACTTAAGCATTATAAAAGGTATCCGTGTAACAAAAACATTTGTACCCCCTCAATATTTTGAAATAAAAAAAGAAACATTTCTCACAGTTATGGAGGCTGGGGAGTCCAAGTTTAAGGTGCAGACAGATTCAATGTCTGGTGAGGGCCCACTTCCTCATAGAGGGTGCCTTCTATATGTCCTCACATGACTGAAGGGGCTAACGAGCTCTTTTGGGACTCTTTTATAATGGCACTAATACCATTCATGAGGGCAGAATTCTCATGATCTAATTACTCCCCAAAGGGCCCACCTCTTAATACTATTGCATTAGGGATTAGGCTTAAACATACAAATTTGGAGGGAATGCAGACATTCAAATCATAGCAGGTGGAAAGAATTATTTTAACATTGAATGATTTCAAGAAGACCACTTTAATTACTATCTTTCTGAATGAATTGCACGTAAGTTAACTAATCAAAACAAACTGAAAGTTTATTAGTTCTTTTGAAATGTACAAGGAAGATTTTAAAATACATAATTCTATAGTGAGTGCCCATGAAAACAGAATAACAATTATTAATATATTATTTATCTGTTTTGCTAAGTAAGGCTTTCTATTTAAATGGGAGACACACGTTTCGGGATAGCTTTATGGTTTTTTCTGGTGCAGTATTTTCCATGATGTATTCTAAAAATTAGTCATTCTCAGTGGTTTCTATTAAGTATTAAGCAAAGTAGGGTCCATAATCAAATAAGTCTGGGAAGTACTGGTTAAGTATAATGAAACACATATTTTTATTAGTGGATTTCTAAGAGTTTTAATGTGCCTTGTGAAACTCCAAGAATAAGATATAGCGTGCATCATTTACCAAAGTCATTTGTCTATGGAATTCCATGTGAGGCATGGACTAAGATATGATCAGTCTTGGAGAATGTTCCATGTACTGAATGTATATTCAGTAGTTTTTGGGTAAAATGTCCTGTGATTGTATGTTAGGTCCACTTGCTCTAGAGTCCCGTTTAAGTCCAGTGTTTCTTTATTTATTTTCTGTTCATATGATCTGTCCAGTTCTGTTAGTGGAGTGCTGAAGTCCACAGCAATTATGACATTGCTGTTTATTTCTTTGCTTAGATCTAGTAGGGTTTGCTTTATGAATCTGTGTGTTCCTATGTTAGGTGCATACATATTTAGAATTGTTATGGTTTGTTTTTTTTCTTTCTTTCTTTCTTTCTTTCTTTCTTTCTTTCTTTCTTTCTTTCTTTCTTTTTTTCTTTCTTTGAGACAAAGTCTTACTCTGTTGTCCAGGCTAGAGTGCCATGACGTCAGCCTAGCTCACAGCAACCTGAAACTCCTGGGATCAAGTGACCCTCCTGCCTCAGCCTTCTGAGTAGCTGGGACTACAGGCACGTGCCACCACACCGGCTAATTTTTTCTATTTTTAGTAGAGAAGGGATCTCACTCTTGCTCGGTCTGGTCTTGAACTCCTGAGCTCAAGCAATCCTTCCACCTTGGCCTCTCAGAGTGCTAGGATTATAGGAGTGAGTCACTGCCTGTTATGTTTTTTTGATGACTGCTCCCTTTAGATTATATAATGATCATTTTTGTCTTTCTTTACTATTGTTGATTTAAAGTCAATTTTATCTGATATGAGAATGGCTACACTTGCTTTCTTTTGGTTTCCGTTTGCATGGAATATTTTTTTCCATCCCATTGCCTTGAGTCTGAGTCCTTGTGGGTGAGATTTGTTTTCTGGAGACAGCAGATAGTTGGCTTGTATTTTTTCAACCATTCTGCCAGCCTGTGTCTCTTGACTGGGGCATTCAAACTGCTCACGTTGATTGATAGAATTGACACGTGGGATGCCGTTGTGTTCATCCTGTTGGTTAGTACCTTATTGCTTTGTTTTACCTCTTGTGCTACTGTTTTATATGAGCTCTGAGCTTTAGCTTTTGGGTGGCTTTCCACTGGTGGTTGACTATTGTGCTGATCCACGCATAATGCAGTTTTGAGTATTTCTTGCAGGGTAGGTCTGGTCTTGATGAATTCCCTCTGTGATTGCTTCTCTGGAAAAGTCTATTTATCCTTCATATGAAACTTAGTTTTGCAGGATGTGAAATTCTAGGCTGGCAGTTCTTTTTAAGAAGACTGAACATGGGGCCCCAACCTTTCTGGCCTGTAAGCTCTCAGTTGAGAAGTCTGCAGTTAGCCTGGTGGGTTTTCCTTTGTAAGTTACTTGATGTGTTCTCCTCACAGCTCACAAGAGGTCCTCCTTCGTGTTGACTTTGGGTAGTCTTATGACTATGTTTCTTGGTGATTGCCTCTTTGTGATGAGTCTCCTGGGTTTTTGTTGAGCTTCTTGTACCTGGATGTCTAAATCTCTAGCAAGACCAGGGAAATTTTCCTCAATTATTCCTTCAAGTAGGTTTTCTAGCCCTTGTGCATTTTCTTCATCACCCTCAGGGATGCCTATGATTCTTATATTTGTCCATTTTACATAATTCCATATTTCTTGTAGGTTTTGTTCCTTCCTCTTAATTCTCTGTTCTTCATTTCAGAGTGACTGAGTTAATTGAAAAGAGTTGTCTTCAAGCTCTGAGATTCTTTATTCTGTCTGATGTAGTAGTCTATTCTTAAAACTTTCCACTGTGTTTTGTATTTCCTTAAATGAATCTTTCATTTCCAGAAGTTCTATTTGGTTTTTTAAATATGTCTATCTCTTCAGTGATTTTTTTGATTTGTCTCCTGCATTGCTTTTCTAGTTTCTTTGAGTTGGTTTTCCATTTTCTCCTGGATTTCATTGAGTTTCATGAAAATCCATATTTGGAATTCTTTATCTGTCACTTCAATGTTTTCATTTTGGTTGGTATCCATTACTAGAGAGCTGGTATTCCCTTTTGGGTGTGACCTTTCCCTCTGATTCTTCATACTTCTAAAGTTCTTTTGCTGAATCCTTCTTATTGGAAGTAGCTGTTGTTTCTTATTTTGGGATTTTCTTTTATTTAGATGGGGCTTCCCCAACTTGTAAAAGAGTGTCTGTAGCATATGTTGGGTAAGTCCCTTTGGCTTTGCTTGTGGGTGCTTTGATGGCAATCTAGGTTCTAAATGGATGCCTTGGTTATAGATATCCTCAGTGTGGTGGTTTTTTTAGATGCTGGTTGTTTGTAGGCTGCAGGACTGGTGAGCTATGTGAGTGAGCAGATTCCCTGTCTCTCTTTGATTAGGGACGATGGAGGTCTTTGAAATCCTTTCTGTTTCCCCAGTCCTGTGATCTTACCAGCATGAGTTGTAACGGCATGCCTAGTTTATTCTCTGAGACAATAGGTGGTGCGTGTGTGTGAGAATCAACCACACTCCATATACCTGAGTAAGTAAATACTATAAAGGACATGCAAATTGACCTCCTTGCCAGTAAGTGGCATTTGCCAGAAGGAACAAGCTGCAGTGTTGTTTTTGGGTCCTGTGACTGGCTCTCATCCCTCAGGAGAAGCGCTCATATGCTTCAGGTGGTAGATGGGGCCCTGGAACTTTGAGGTGAGTCCTTATTCTCTGCCACTGCAGAGGTGGGTGGGGAGTACGGCTGGGTAGGGCTGGGTTGGGTGAGCTTGCCCTCAGGCTCCACAGAAGCTGGCAAGGTAGCTGTTTCAGCAGGTGTCAAAGGTCTGCTCCCAGCTTCTGGTAGAGCCTACAGGCAGGGGCTGAAGTAGCCCTATCCAAGCAGAAAGTCTGCTCATGTAGATTCATAATCTGGCAGTCTGGAGCAGACCTCACTCCTCTCTCCCCTCCCCTGCTTCATGGTCTCCGCCTCAGCATCTGCTGACAGGCAGGAGCTCAAGTCAACTGAGCTCCCCCATGACTATATTGCAGGCCAGGAGGTTCCCTGCCCAGGATCGTGGCCTGAGCTGAGACCATAGCCTCCTGTTGGGCAGCGTGCTCCATGATCATGCCACAGCTAGGACTCACACTGCATTCTCCCCCCAGATATGCCCACATGGGGCCCCTTGCCTCCTGAGACTAACTTACAAATCTCCCCTCTGTGTCCCCAAGCAACACAATCAAGACCTGGGAGTACAGGATCTCACCTGTGTGCCCGTGCCCAAATCCCCAGTGATCAATCCCAGACCATGTCAGGAAGAAGAGCATTGGTCCCAAGTTGCTCACTGGGTGCCCAAGCAGGTTTGATGTTCCTCTGTCTTGGGGTGTGTCCTGCTCTGATGGAGCCCCTGGGCAAACAGCACCAGGGAGGGCTGGTGCGCAGGGAGGTTACAGACTGAACATCCCTCTGTCTGCTATAGGACCCCAAGAGGAAGGGTGTGAGCCCCACTTTCTGTGGAAGCCTCGACGTGGTGGCTCAATTGTTTCCCTTGGCAGCTTCAGGTGGGTAGGAGTAGGGGAGGAAAACAGTCTGGATGGAGGAAAGGTAGCAGCCTGTCATTTCCATCCCTCTCTCCAAAAGGCAGCCTGCCCAGAAAATCCAGGTTCTGGAGTCATGCAGATCACCTGGGTCCCACTGGACCCCTGTGGCTCCTGCAGTTTGGGCCACAGTTGGGAAATGTCTGTGTGGGAACGAGCAAGATGAAACCTGAAGAGTTAAAGCCCCATGGGGAGAACAAAGATGTATGGTTTATAGAGAAGCAATGTGATATCTACCGTCCTGGCTCGGGTCTGTGGGACAGGAAGCGCCCCAGTGGGGCTGGGTGCCTGGTGCCCTGTCCACAAGAAGTGCCCAGCTCACTGTTGGCAGCCGCCTCTGGGCTCGTGTGGGCAGAAAGTCTCTCCACCAACTTAGGAACCCACCAACCGTCAGAGGGAGGGAGAAACGAACCACTCCAACTACCTTTCTCACTGGACTGCAAGCCTCTCAGGGGTTGATTTCTGATGATACCTTGCTCCTTCCTGTTCTGCTTTGTAACTTCTCTCCATGGAATCTCCTGAAGTTTCTGACACCCTTCCCTCAGACCCACACCTGATCTCTGTTTGTTCATTGTTTCTCTTCCATCTAAAATTTCTCCTTCTTATTGAGACGCTCTGGCAGCTGGTGTCCCTGGTCAGCCATCTTGCCTCCACCCCATCATTTACTTTTAATGTATATGTTTCTTTATATTTAAAGTAGGTTTCTTGTAGAAAACATATAATTGAGTCTTGTTTTTTTGATCCACTCTAACAATCTTTGTTTTTTAATTTGTGCTTTTAGACTACTCAAATTCAAAATGATCACTGATATAGTTGGGCTAATATCTACCATATTTGTTACTGTTTTCTATTTGTTGCCCTTGTTCTTTAGTCCTATTTTTTGTATTCAACTTTTTTCTGCCTTTTGTAGTTTTAATTGATGACTTTTATGGTTACATTTTGTCTCTTTTTGCCTATATCAGTTGTATGTCTTACTTTTTTTTTCATGAATTGTCCTACAGTTTACAATATACATTTATAACTAATTCCAATTCACTTTTAAATAATACTATACTACTTCATGTGTAATGTGAATGCCTTATAATAATTTGGTAATTCTAATTCTTTCTTCCTATACCTCGCATCATTGCTGTCATTCGTTTTAATTCCATATATCGTTGCAATTATTTTGAACAAACTGTTATCTGTTAGATCAATAAAGAGTAAGAAAAATAAAAGTTTTTATTTTACCTTTACTTATTCCTTCCATGACACTTTTCCCTTCTTTTTGTAGACCTGAGTTTCTGAGCTACATTATTTTATTTCTCCCTAAAGAACTTCTTTTAACGTTTCTTGCAAGGCAAATCTATTGACAATAAAGTCCCTCAATTTTTGTTTGTCTACAAAAGGATTTATCTCTCCTTCACTTTTGGAGAATAATTTCATAGGTACAGAATTCAAAGTTTTTTTTTGTTTTTCTCTCAACACTTAAATATTTCACTCTACTCTCTTCTTGCTTGCATGGTTTCTGAGAGGAAATTGGTTGTAATTCTTATCTTTACTCCTCTATAGGTAAGGTGATTTTTTTCCCCTTCTGGCTTCCTTCAGGATTTTTTCTTTATCTTTGATTTTCTGTAGTTTGAAAATGTTATGCCTAAATGTAGTTTTTCTGGCATTTAGCCAGCTTGGTGTTCTTTGAGCTTCCTAAATCTGTGATTAATTTGGTGTCTGACTTTAATTTGGTGTCTGACAAATATTTGACAAATGTTTGTTTTGTTCCTTTCTCTCTTGTTTCTCCTTCTGGCATTCCCATAATATGTATGCTACACCTTTTGTAGCTCCCCCTCAGTTCTTGGGCATCCTCCTTTTTTGTTTTTTTTTTTTTTCCAGTGCTTTTTTTTTTTTTCTTATCCTTCGTTTCAGTTTTGGAAATTTCCATTTAGATATTCACAAGCTCAGAGATTCTTGCCTCAGCTATATCCATTACAGACATTCTTCATTGATTAAGCCCATCAAAGACATTCTTCATTTCTGTTTCAGTGCTTTTGTTCTTTAGCATTTTTTTTTGGCTCTTCTTAAAAATTTTTATCTCTTTGCTTACATCGCCCATCTGTTCTCGAATGCTGGCTACTTTATCCATTAGATTCCTAGCATATTAATCATAGTTGCTTTAAATTACTGGTTCGATAAATCCAACATCTATTGTAATTTTTTCTTGATAGCTGGAGATAGTGTACCCTGTAAAAGGAACTGATGTAAATAAACCTTTAGAAATGTGATCATAAGATGTGTGCATGTGAAGCATTTTATAGTCCTAAGATTAGGTCTTAGCCTTTTGGTATGTCTGTACATCTGGATGGTGAACTTCACACAGTTTTTCTCTTCCCGAAGAGGTTTCTACTCATGGGCTCTGGTAAGTTGTCATTCTCTAAAGCCACCTGTCTGTCTCTGCAATTTTGGGGGCTTGCCCTGTGATCTCAGTTCTCTGATGCACCTAAAAGGAGCTTTTGGTTTTTCAGTTTGTTCAACTTTTTGCTTCTCATTAGGATGGGGTAGTGACTTCTAAACTCCTTACATGCTGGGCCAGAGCTCTTTTATTTCTTAATGTATATTTTTTAAGGCATGTATAATCTCCAGTTTCTATTCCTCTTGAGCTTGTTAATTGTTGCCATACAATAATTGTTGAGAAGCTGTGAATGAGTTTGCTATGCTCTGAAATTCATTTGTTGGAACTTGATTCCCAGTATGATAGTATTAAGAGGTGGTGCTTTTGGGAGGTGATTAAGTCATGAAGATGGAGCACTAATGAATGGGATAGTGCCCTTATAAAAGAGCTTGATAGAGCTTGCTTGTCCTTTCTGCCATGTGAGAACACAGTGCTCATCCTTTTTGCCATGTTAGGATGCAAACAATAAGTTGCCATCTTGGAAACACAGACTGAACACTAACCAGACACCAAATCTGCTGGCTCCTTGGTCTTGGACCTTCCAACCTCCAGAACTTTGAACAATACATTTCTCATGTTATAAATCATCCAGTCTAAGCTATTTTTTTTATAGCAGCCTGAATGGACTGAGACAGAAATTGATACCAAGAAATAGAGTGCTGCTATCACAAATACCTATAAATGTAGAAACTGCATTGGAACTGGATAATGGATAGAGATGGACCATAAAGTGCTATTCTAATGAGGGATCAGAAGAAGAGGAGAGCTGTAGAGAAAGGCTCCATTGTCTTAGAGATTACCAAAGTGTTTGTGATCAGAATGTTGGCAGAAATATAGATATTAAAGGCCATTTTTATGAGCTCTCAGACGGAAGTGAGGAACATATTATTGGATACTTGAAGAAAGGCCATCCTAGTTAGAAGGTGTCAAAGAACTTGGTTGAATTGTTTTCATGTCCTAGTGCTTTATGGAAGGTATAACTTGTAAATGCTACAACAGGATATTTGGTGGAAGAAATCTTTAAGCAAAATGTTCAGGGTGCTTCATGGTTTCTCTTGACTGCTTATGGTTAAATGCAAGAAGAGAGAAGCAAATTAAAGAAGAAATGTATAGTAAAAGAGAAGCATAGCATACCTCAAAGACTTGGAAAATTCTCAGCCTGGCCATGTCATAAAGAATGAAAAAGCATGTTTGGGAGAGAACGCCAAGGACGTGGCCAACCATACATTTGATAAGGAAATTAGTATAGATATAAGGAAGACAGGTGCTATTCATTAAGACAATGGAAAAATGACCCAAAAACATTTTTTGCTCCTCTATAGGAGCTGCCATTGTCAGAGCTGCCATACCCATCACATGCCCAGAGTGCTGGGGTCTTGAGGACAGAACAGTTTCAAAGGAGGAGCTCAGGGTGCCTGTGAGACCTCAGGGCTCTCTCTCCAGTGCTTCCTCAAGTCCCTGCTCCCTGAATCAAGTACAGTACTCTTTAGCTGCCCTAGGTACAATGTGGGATTCAGTGGCCCTCTCTCTGGAGGGCACAAGTGGTAAATCATGGCAGCATCCATATGGTGCTAACTCTGCAGGTGTACAGATGATAAAAGTTATGAGGGCATATCTATCTTCATTTAGATTTTAAAGGATGGTCTGGAGAACCCTGGAGCCCTGGCAAGAGCTGCCACAGAGAGCCCCCACAAGGCTACAGTCCTCATCAGGGCAGTGCTCAGTGGAGTTGTAGGGGCAAGGTTACCTCTTAGATCCCAGACTGGTAGAGCCACCAGTGTGCAACTCCAGCCTGGAAGAGCTGCAGGCATGAGACTATAGTGCATGAGAGCTGAAGCATGGACTGTACCCAGCAAAGCCATGGGGGTGGGGCTGCCTGAGGCCTTGAGGCTCCAATTCCCCACCACAGTGTGTCCAGAAGGCAGAATATGAAGTCAAAGAAGACTATTCTCAAGCCTTAAGATTTAAGTTGCCCACATTGTACCTAGGGCAGCTAAAGAGTACTGTATCTGAATTCAGGGAGTAGAGACTTGAGGCAGTACTGGACAGAGAGCCCTGAGGTCTCACAGGCACTCTGAGCTCCTCCTTTGGAACTGTTCTGCCCTCAAGACCCCAGCACTCTGGGCATGTGATGGGTATGGCAGCCCTGACAATGGCAGCTCCAATAGAGGAGCAAAAAATGTTTTTGGGCTTACTTGAGACCAGTTACCCCTTTCTTTTTATTTCTGTCTTTTGGAACGGGAATGTCTATCTTATGCCTGTCCCATCATTGTATTTTGGGAGAACATTAACTTGTTTGATTTCACAGGTTCACAGCTGAAGAGAAATTTGCTTCTGGATAAATTTTACCTTGAATCTCACCCACATCTGATTTAGATAACATTTAATTGAAACTCTGGACTTTAGACTTTGGAGATATTTGGGGTTATTTGAATAGAATGAATATGTTTTGCCTGTGAGAAGAACATGAATTTGGGAGGGCCAGCGATGGAATTCTATGGTCTGAATATTGATGTTCCCCCAAATTCATATGTTAAAAATTAATCCCCAATGTGATATATTAAGAGGTGGGGCCTTTAGGAGGTGATTAGGTTATGAGGGTAGAGACTTATGAATGGAATTAATGTCCTTACAAAAGGGTTTGAAAGAGCCTGCTTGCCACTTCTGCACTTTTGTCCATGTGAGAACACAGCCACCAGGCGCCATCTTGGAAACATCTTGGAAGTAGAGACGTGGCCCTCACCAGACACAAAATCTGCTGGTGACTTGATCCTTAACCATTCAGCACCCAGTACTGTGAGCAAAAAATTTTTATTACTTATGAATTACCCAGTATCGGATGTTTTGTTATAGTAGCCCAAATGGGCTAAGAGTTTATACATATAACTTTTAATAAATTGCTTTTCCTGAAGTTTATTTTTGTATTTTCACAATATTATGCTTAACCCATTAAATTTCAGATGACTTGAAATTCCTTTATATTAGATATTATCTGCTTATGATATGGAGGAGAGCAGTTGGCTGACAAAGTTTAAATCTGACCTTTTAAAATCAAATTCAGAAAATGAACAGATCAGAATGTTTGCCACTGCTACTTTTATTTTCTTATGTCCGAAACGCACATTTCTTCCTAATGTCTTTGTTTTTCAGAAACCCAAGAAATCAAATTTTTCTTTAAATTTGAAAAGTAGTTGCATTGCCTGTAATAAAGTCAGCTCTTTGACAAAGCACATTCCTTTCCTCCTTAAAGCAAAGTAACCTTTTAAAGAAATGAGTGTGGAGGAGATAGAAGTAGTCAGTTCCTGTGAGCACATTTTGGTTCCTGTCTTACATAGCCTGGACTAGGAAGCTGAGCATGGTAAATTCTCCTCACAAATGTTCTTTAGAAAAAGGACCCTACAAAACCACTTTATAGCCACACCCTCATGCAATACCGAAACATTTCCATTTTCTGGTTTCTATGAGCACATATTCATGCTTTGCAGAACAATTCCAGAAAAATTTTGTATAGTTTTGTCCTTTCTTGATGAAAGTGGTAATTAAGGGCTAATAATAGTGACCTAACATGTATACCTTTGCATATTTTAAATGTAAATGAATTCATAAGTCAGGATGAAATACATTGGTACTCTGATTTTTCTCTTAGAAAGCAAAAGTGTAATTTTTTTTTTACAATGGACCATGAGAAATATTGAGATTATTATTTTGCTCTGTTTTCCTTCCCTTCCTTCCCTTTAGTTTCCTCCTTTTCTTCCTTTCTCCCTCCCTTCTACCCTTCCTCCTCTTATGTTTTTCCTGCCAACAGCTATTTATTAAATTTGCATGCCAGGTACCTACAAAATGTGGGTCATGTTCATTTATTTTTTCAAATGGATTTTTATTGTATATTAAAAGGAAATGGGGGAGGATGAAGAAGGAGGGTGATGAAGAATGAAGTAGGCAATAAATTCACTCAATAAACTAGGTGACAAGACCGTCTGTGGTCGCTTTCCTCCAAGAATTCTTCAAGGAGTGGAATCTGAACTGTGTAACTACAACACACATTCCCATCCCTGTGCAGACCTTTCTGGAATTCCCTGGAAAGACTTTGAACAACAGGTCATTGTGAAAGCTTAGTTAATAAAAATCTGGATTCTGTAAATTTTTCTATCAAATATCCAGTCTGGTTCTGGTCTGAGTTCCTGTTAATTTTTCTTTTCATAGATTCTCCATTCCTAATTGCAATAATAAAGGGTATTTTGCCGTCACCAGAGATTTGCTGTATGAGCCTTGCTTATATGGTTTCCCAAGTGAATTCTGGCAAGGCACTGTAGTGAGACATCGAATAACAAGGTGACGTGGTAGCATGACATGTCTCCAAGACATTGTCAAGTGGAAAAGGAGAGCTCTGGGAAGCTGTGTCTAACTTATTTCAGTGTGATGGATGGAAAAGAAAGTAAGTGGGTCTCCAATTTCAACTTCTTATCTGCCACTTTTTCTCAAAAGTGTAATGTACCTTTTAGGTGAGAGCTTCTCTAGTTTCTTATATTAAGACTTTATTATTCTTGGAGGAGGAGTTGAGCCCCTGTGTTCTGCACAGTGTCTGGCTGCCCAGACGATGCCAAAGTTCCTTTCACTACTGCTCCTTATTTAGTGCTGTGCTGCTAGCTTTCCTGCTCATCCCATATGACTCATGGATGGGCTGTAGCGCTATGCCTTCCAAGGTGTATTAGCTTTTGATTTGACCCATTCTACACGGGTTATGTAAGATGTGCTAAGCTCTCCTTGTCCTTTTAGTCTGAGCCCAATTTTTCCTTGCCTGATGAATATTTGGACTGCAATATTCAATGGCCTATGCTGACACTGCTGCGTTGAGGAAATTGACCATGTCCACTTTGATGCTTTGTTCTAAGTATAGTTGCTTCAAAAGTTGCTGCTTTAGTTTGTCTGGGCTGCTATAACAAAATACTATTGACTGAGTGGCTTACAAACAACAGAAATTGGAAGTCCGAGATCAGGGTGCCAGCAGATTTGGTGTCTGGTGAGGGCCTGCTTCCTGGTTCATAGACAGCTGTCTTTTTGCCATAACCTCACATGGTAGAAGGGGCAAGAGATCTCTCTGGAGCTTCTTTTAGAAAGATACTGATTCCATTTATGAGGGCTTCACTCTCATGACCTGATAACCTCCCAAAGGCCCCACCTCCTAATACCATCACATTGAGGATTAGGTTTTAACATATGAATTTTGGGGGGACACAAACTTAAGACCATAGCAGTTAGGGAAGGAGAATGAGACAGAGAGATACAGAAATAAAGATGATAATCTGGACTGGGGTTGCGTACCCAAACAGAAGAAAAATGTACTCAAGACTAAAGTGAATGAAACGGAGGACAAAATAATAACAATAAAAGGCCTTACTGAGGCAAAATGCAATCTGGTGTTTCTTGTGTCAAATCAGCGGTGCTTCATATAATTAATGAATAAGAGATACTTTAGAAAGCAATCAGAGTCATTAAGTGTTTAAGAAATCTTGGAAGACCTTATATCAAAATATTATAACTCCAAAAGACACCTTTTGTACACAGCTAGGGAGTCAGTTTGCTATTTGTCAGTGCTTAGCAGAGATCCTGGCTGGGGCCTAAGTTAGTATTCATAAGTGTCTGGGAATGTTTAGTCACCAGGTAAGAGCATGGAGGGTGGATAGACTTGCTATTCAGATTACTTCAGGGGTTTTGCTTGATGAAGGAAGGAGAAAGTTTTCCTTAAGAGCTTAGGATAGGAAAGAAAGGAGGACAATGTGGTATTTGCCTTAGCTATGGTCCTCATGCTGGTTTTAAGGACTTGAGTTTGAACCCTGCGGAGAGAGGGGCTGTAGACAGGAGCCAGAGGGCTGTTTTTCAGAGGGGCTTGAGAGTCAAGGGGTGCTCTCATCACTGCATTAGTTGGGCGAGAGGTATACACTGAGACTCCAGGGAAATTCTGGGTGTTTGCTGCAGATTTGGAAAATCCAAGAGACAGTTTCTTTGGCCATGCCACCTGGAGTATTACAGCCGATATCCACAGCCAGTGAGATCCGGGAAGTTTGCCTTAAACTTCTTGCCTTGGTGCACAGGAAGATGCTAGAGGGTTAGAAGTCAAGGTGTGACGAGGACTGCAGAGAATGCAAAAGGAAACAGAGGCCGTCCAGTGACTTCACCATGAAAACAGAAACATCCTAGAAATTCACAGTACTCTTGGAACAGGTATCAGTTGGGCTTCTTACAATTTGAGGCACAGAGCTAAGAATCAATTTTATTTAGATGTTAAGGTGACACGAGGGTTCCTCCCTTGCTCCTTTCCTCCCCGTCTCCTTCCTTTCTTCTTGCTATGCTCTCATCCTTCCCTCTATGCCTTTTCTTCTCCCCATGATATTGAAAATAAGACAGATTATAGTTATTTTCCCCTTACTACATCTTGGATTTATTTTTTGCTACATTTTTGTGTTATCGAATGGGCCTCAGGGATTGACTGGACATTGCCTGGGAACTCTTAAGTGTCAGCTGCATCCTTAAATCGGCTACTCCAGTACTGGGCATATATTGATTTTTTTGCTTATATGTCCATTCCGTGTACCCATTCCATGATTTCTTTTTGTGCAGCTACCCCTTCATTACTTTCAGCCCAGGTGGTATCAGCAAGGCTGACACTGATCTTGGCTTCAAGGATGCTCACGTAGCTCAGGATTTGGCCATGAAGTACTTGTTGCCTTGTACTTCTGTTGAAGCTAGTGGGGAAAAGCTGTTCTCTCTTCTGCCAGGACTCCTAACTGGGTAGAATGGAGCTGGAGCTGCTGGTGGCTACTTTTGCCACCACACTGGAAGAGTCTGCCTGAGAAGGAACCAAGCAGAGAAGAGCTGATCTAAGAGGCACAGAGCCAGATTCCTGACTACATTGTTGGGCTTTTGGATCCAATTATGTTTGATTCACTTTCAGGTTTGTGAGTCCAAATGGACCTTTTCTGCCTAACCAGTTTGAACTGGGTTTCTGCCACCTGAAGTTTCCTGTCAAACATGGAACCTAAATCACACTTGCTGGTGGCATGTTAGGAAGATGATTAGTTGAAGAGATAATGCCATGAGATTAATGTCTGTAAAATAAACATCCTAAAAGGAACCCAAGAACTAAAGTGGTCTGGCCTTATTAGGGTTGGGGTTGGTGATGTCCTGAATTACCAGGGTGTCACTCCCTTCTCTTAGGCATAGAGATCCTCCCCCACCCTCCCACCTCGCTCTCACTCTCGCCTTCTCTCAAGTCTACATCAAGGTTCAGGACAGAAATTTGGGGTTTAATACTTTGAACTTAGGAGAGGGTCATGTTGGGTTGTTTTAGCACACTGCGAGTGTCTGGTTGCTTGTTAGCAGGTCCTATGCTAATAAACACACTTGCCTGAACTGTACCTTGGCTCATCCAGATTGTCTTATTATCTATGTGCTGGCTAAAAAGTAGAAGGGACGGGACAGTAGATTTCATGATACGAAAATGAAAGCCTTTCCACATTTTTCTGTCTCTTGCAAGAGACCTATTTTTAGGAAGTATGAAATTGGCAGGTATGTGCTGTCTTCCATTCTGTGTACCTGACGGCTTCAAGGATACAGGCCAAACTGCAAAGTGTTTAGAGAAGAAAAATGCAAATCTATGCCTCAAAAAATTAGTCACACAGAGGAGAGATTTAGAGATTAAAATGTGTGACTCTTGACTCACTAAAGGTAGAGGCGAAACATGATTACTGGTGGTAACCAATTAGAAAAGTGTGGCATCTCCAAGGTTCAAGAAGCACCCTATAGCCACAGTTGGGGAAACAGGTGAGCGTGTTGTGTCAGGAGACTGGCTGACACACGGCCCAGCAAACACTGCCAAGCATTAGAAACTGGCGCTTGCAATTAAACCTATTTGTATCATTGGCTTAATTCAGCCTTGTTCACTGTAGCCCTGTTAAGGGGATTAACACTGGACTCAGGCTGTTTCCTGTCTAGGACCATCCTCCTTGTATTGTCACATTGGTTTTTTTAATGTGCTAAAAGTGTTTTTAAAGTTATCAATGTGATCTTCCTTTAGTGCTCAGTTTGGGGACCAAAATTTTAAAGACAATGTTGCAGATATGCAATCTCAGCCATTAAACTCTCTTGGAGACTGAGTATGTCTCCCTAGGGCTCCTATGAAACACGTTTAGCATGACAAAGTGTTACTTTAAAGAAAAAAATATATATGTGTGTGTGTGTGTGTGTGTGTGTATACACATACACACACACACACATACACACACACATTTTAGGTGCCCAGAATTGGATTAATTGTAATTTTTTGTTTATGATACATTCTCATAATTAATCTGTGAATGGACCATTATTATTTATTTTCTTAGTGTGGTTATTCATCATATATTTCTGGCTCTTGGCCTTCTGGGCATATAGTTGGACTTCATTCCCCATATACTCTGAAATTTGCCATGGTCCTGTGACTTGCTTGGGCTGACCTGATGTAACAGAAGTGATGTGTATCATTTCTGGGCAGAAGCCTTGAAAGTAAGTGTATGGTCTGCCACACACACTTCCCACTGCTGTGGTGATGGCGGAAACTTCCACAAGCCTGGTTCCCTGAGTGGTTATGATGAGCAGAGTCCCCTGGTTGACCTGCACTGGACATGTAGTATGGGCAGGAAATACACTTCTAGCGTGTTTGAGATTTTGGGTCGTCAGCATAACCTAGTCTACCTGTCTGTGCCAGTTAGTAAACTGTTGTTTCTCAGCGCCAAATCCACCCTTCTCTACCCTGTGTGTCTGGGGCTGAGATCTTGCTAATTACATTCCTTGTTGGCCAGTTGGCTCCTATTATTAATATGTTCTACCAACAGGGGGATGCAGGAGAGACCAGAAGGCAGGAGGAGGGCAAAGGGACTTGCTCTTTCCTTTTTTGCTTGCTGTTCCTATCAGTATTGCTCCAACAATGACCTTTCACCCTGTCGCACCAGTTTCCAGTTTCTAGCATTTTCAGTACTAGCTTTATTGTGTCGCCTCACAGGGGCCGGTGAAAACTGGGTACCCATATCCCCCAGACTCTATGAGGTGCCCCTTCTGAGCTTCTAGATTCTGCTAATCCTGACCTCTTTCTTTTGTTCTCCTAGCCTTGAGAGTGGCGGTGGATTCTTATTCTTATTTGCTGCCTTCATGTTCTCTCTTTGCCTTTTAATTTCTCAAATACTTGTTTAACTAGTGCTCTATATTAAATTCTCTCTGTTAAAATAATTTGATATGGTTTCTGTTTTCCTGAATAGATCTTGGCTGATAGACTGATATAATTATTATTATTATTATTTTTATTTCAGAATATTATGGGGACACAAAAGCTTTGGTCACATAAATTGCCTTTGCATCGCTGGAGTCAAAGCTACAAGCATGCCCATCCCCTAGACAGCATGCACCTCACTCTTTAGGTGTGATTTTACCCATCCCCTCCACCCCCTCCCACCTGCCTGATCCCCAGTGAATGGTACTTATAATTATTTTTAATAATATAAGAAGCATCCAGGTCCAAAGACAGATCCTTGGCAGTAACCTTTATCTGACCATATAGTCTCGCCTCTATCCCATCTTCCAGCCTCTTCTCACAAATGTTAACCAGTGATCTTGATCCTATGTTTATCACTCCCTTTCTGTCCCTTTTATGTAGTTTTTATTAAATTTCTATATATGCCAAACACTAAAATTATACATTTTAATTATAGTTGTTTTAGCTTTACAAAAAGGATATTATGTGGTATGTAATCTTTTGGGATTTACTTTTTAACTTAATTATTATATTAAGGATTTATCTATATTATTGTTTATTGCTTTATTTGTTTTTTATTTCTGTATAATATTCTATTGGGAAAATAGCCTAAAGTATATAATTTGAAGTTAATTAGAAAAAGCAAATGCTAGGCTTCATATGATTTCAATATCAAGTCATGGAAACCAAGTAAATTAGGAAATGGAAACCCTAGGTTTTGTGTGATTTGGAAATCAAGATTTGATATTGAAAAGCAGTCCTACTGATCTCCCTGATTTAGTTGATGGATGCACTCTCGAGACTCACTAAACATTTACATTTGCTAATGGAGTTTTCATCTTTATACAATTTAACTTTTTTATTTAATTAAAAACTAATCCAAGTGCAGAAAGAGTCAACACAGAAGCTAGACTAACTGGACCAGGTAATTGGATGCCTTACTTTTTAAAGTTGTCTTTATGAATCAATGTTGTCTTTAGAAAAGCCATTTTCAGTGAAGTATGATGGCAAAGGATTTTCTGTGGACTAGAAAGAAGTAGAGGAGCTGATAAGCTGTGAAGTGCTGGAATTGTAATTGTATTAATTACAATGAATGGTAATTACAATAACAATTAATGAAAGAACTGAAAGTCATTCTCAGAGCAATTCTTTTTTTTTATTTCAGCATATTACAGGGGTACAAATGTTTAGGTTACATATATTGCCTTTGCCCCACCCGAGTCAGAGCTTCAAGCGTGTCCATCTCCCAGACGGTGTGCACCGCACCCATTAGGTGTGAATATACCCACCCTCTCCTCCCCTCCCCCATCTGCCCAATACCCAGTGAATGTTATTACTGTGTGTGCACTAATGCTAAAGGCTTCCCAGTTTGTCTGAAGGTATTTCTGTGGCAGAGCTTCCTTGCCCAATACCAGCCGGTAAATTCTAGTGTTCTGAGAGAAAACTACCCAAGAGATATCTAGCAAATAGTGAATAATGAAAATGACAGAAGCTAACATTTATTGAACACCTACTGGGAACTCAGGCCTATTAAATGGTTTACATGCATCATTTCATTTCGTCCACACAGAACGCAGCTGCTATCATTGTCTCCATTTTTATGGATGAAGAAATCAAGACCAAGTGAGTGTAAGCCACTTGTTCTGAGTCACACAGCTATTAAGTGGTGAAGTCAGAATTGAAACCCAGTTCTATGTTTCCCTGGAGCCTGAGTTTCTAATCTCACGGTTTTTTACAACTTCAGCCAAACATAGCCTCCCTATTTTTGTTGTATTTGATCTTTTCTTTTTTTTGTAGTCATGTGAACTTCAAATTGTCTTTCTCAAATGCTAGAGGCAGGGAGTAGAGGTTATACAGATAGGACTGCAAAAGGAAAGCTGCCTGAATTTTAATCTTATTTCTATATTCAGTCACTTATTCATTCAAGAAATTATGCATTAAACATTTAATGATGTACCAGAAACCGTGAGCTCCAAAGAGATGAAGGATGATCTGTGTCCTTAAGGACACATTTATATCTTTTCTTACTATTTCCTCATTTGACTATGTCTTAACTTTTGCTTTATTTTGGGTCAATGGAGAAACATCAAAGACTTTTGTAAAGGGAAATAAAATAGTCAATGCTATATTTTTACTGAATCCAGTCTAAAGTTTATCTTGTCTTCTGAATTCTTTCCTTGATACGTTTTTCATTTCTAGCATTTATAATTGACTTTTTAACAAACCAACCTGTATTTGTTTCATATCTACCTATTTTTATCCCATAATCCTCTATTTTTGGCAATTGAAGGATATTCCTTCTTTTATCAGTTTGAGGATATTAAAATGCTTATTTAAAAACCTTCCACGTTACTTTAGTGTTTCCATTTCCTTAGGAATCAATTATTCCTTTTGTTGAGGGTGGGCTTTCATTTAATAGGTTAGTTTTCTTTGTAAGATTTAAGATTTTGACTTTCAAGCTCATCATAAGTAAGAGATTTTCTTCTGTCTCTCCTGATGCAATTTGTGGTGATTTGGCAATTACTTCCTTTTGGATTCTCAGAGTTCTCTGTTCAGAACGATGTCTTATATTGGCTTGGGGATACAGCACATCCAATCTTGGAAGCCTTTGTTCTTTCTTGTGAGCCAAGGCCGACAGCCTTTTATTTTAGCCTCTGTTGGTACATGGAAATAGCTTTGTGCCAGCTCATATTTTCAATATTGAGCCTGAATGTAGGCTCCTACATGCATGGGATGCTTTTGTCCTTACTCTTCCACAGCAACTGACTTCCCAGCAACCAACACTTGTTTTTTATTCTGGAGCACAAGATGCTTAAAGCTGCACTTTTATTAACATGGATTTCTTTTCCATATCTGAACCACAAAGACATTGATATATTTTTTTATTGTAGCTATGTCTTTTAAAGGCATTTACAAATTTTAAGCTATTATTGTTAAGTGTTCAGAGTGAAGGAGAAGAGAGGATTTTCAAGTGAATTCACTGTACTGGCTTGATTAGTTTTTTTCCTTTCTTTCGGTTTTTTTTTTTTTTTTTCTGGATAAGATAGGAGATACTTGAGCATAATTATAGGCACACAGATACTCGGGCCAAATGTGTCTGTAAGAATACAGACACATTTGCCTCCAAGAGATAAAGACAAGGTGATTTTAGGAGAAAAGAATGTAAACTCTTTGTGCATGTATTTTTTCTCTAACCAGTTTTCTAAAAAAATTGGTTGATGAATGTAGTCTTGGGAAGAAGGGTCATTTTGAGCAGTGGTGACCAAAAAATCTTGTGCTTATTTAAAACTTTTTCCACTTCTCAAAAGTTGGCTGTTTTGGGGAAATCGAGGCAACACAACAATGATGATAATGTTGCTGATGTGGTCGTTGGGAGTTTTTAGGATTGCAGAGAAAGCAGAGAAAAGAAGAGGATTGATCATGGTTATAAATCCATGCTTTTCGTGTCTGTGCTCAATTTATTTCTTCTTTTGACATGATTTTCTCCCGGTAGAAAAATTACTCTGATACATTTATTTCCTGTATCAAAAACTTATTTTCTCTGAATGAAAAAAAATCTTTCTCTGCTTTCCATTTTGTGGCATTGTGCTATCCTAATCTAAATGCAATCTTTTGGTATACTTCCATTATTCTTTAGAGAGGCGCTCTGGTCCCCTTGACTATAGCATAATACCTTTTCTATGTAGCCAAAACAATGGTGTTCTTTTTGTGAATACTAAATTGCATTATAGGCCTATTTTTAATAGCCCTTTCTAATAGGAGTCAATCTTTCTTTAATGTCAGATTTCATGTGGCCACATTTATCTTTAATTTTTTAAACCGTTTATTGAAGTGTAACACACATATAGGTAAGTACATAAATCCCAAGCTTGATCATTTTTCATGAAGCGAATGAATACACTTACATAACTATAACTCAGATAAAGAAATAAAAAATTACCAACAACTCAGAGACTCCTCCGGTGCTCTCTCCCAAGCACCATCCCTCCTCCACAAGGGTAATAACACCCTGACTTCTGTCACCATCTGTAAGTTTTATCTGTTTTGAACATTATCTATATGGAATCATGCAACATGCACTCCCTTCTGTCTGGCTTCTTTCACCTACTATTATGTTTGTAAAACTATTTCACGTTTTAGCAGTAATTGGTTCATTTCCACTGCTATTTAAGATTCCATTGTATGAATATAACACAATCTGTCTTATTTGTTTATTATGAACATTCGAGTTGTTTCTGGTTTTTGGCTATTACAAAGAGTGCTGCTATGAACATTCGTGTATGTTTATATAAGGCATTCTTGTATGTCTTTTGTTGAGTATACATACACATACGTATGTATGGAAGGGTGGAATTGCTAGGTCGCAGAGAACGCATATGTCCAATTTTCATAGATATCATTGAATGGCTTTCCAAAATGGTTGTACCAATTTACTTCCTCAGCATTAGTGTATATGAGTTCTGGTTGCTTCTTATTCTTGCCAACACTTGGAATACCAAGTGTTAATCATTTAATGTCAGCTATTCTGGTGGTGTATAATAAAATCACATTGTGGTTTGAATTTACATTTCCCTGAAGACTGCTTTAATTTACATTTCCCTGAAGAAATTTTCCATATGTTTATTGGCCATTTGCAGAACCTCTTCTGTGCAGTGTCAACGATCCTAATAGATTGCTTTTTCTTATTGATTTGTAGGGATTCTTTTAAATTCCGGATTTGAGTTGTTTGATGTATGATTGGAAATTTCTACTCCCACTTTGTTGCTTGTTTTTTTACTTATCCAGTGGCACCTTTGGATGTACAGAATTTCACTATTTTAATGTAGTCTAATTTATTTATCTTTTAATTTGTGATTAGTGCTTTTTATGTCTTATTTAAGAAACCTTTGTTTATCACAAGATCATAAGGATATTTTCCTCATTCATTTTCTGGAAGTTCATTATCTGATGTTTTAAATGTAGATCTACAATCTATTTAGAATTCATACTTGTGTGTGGAGTGAGATGGAGTCAAGATTTGTTTAATTTTTAGGTAAGTGTCTAATAAACAGAGCACCATTTATTGAAGACATTTCTTCCTACTGCACAGTGTCTCCTTCATTATAAAAAGTGGCCTTATATGTGTGTGTCTCTTTTTGGGCTCTCTTCTGTTCTATTGGTCCATGTTCCAAATACTATTTCTTAATTAGTGGAGGTTTATATCTGTAGTCTTG
Organism: Avahi laniger; assembly: GCA_963575035.1. Lineage (NCBI taxonomy): Eukaryota > Metazoa > Chordata > Mammalia > Primates > Indriidae > Avahi > Avahi laniger. The sequence goes on along the minus strand of CAUYSK010045561.1, from coordinate 35,524 downwards.
ATAATGGTGGTGTTAATTTTCCAGCTCTGTTTTCTTTAACAGTCTTGAAGAAAGAACTTTTTTTGTTTCTATTTCCATACAGATTTTAAAAATCAGCTTGCTTCCTGCCTCCTCCTAAAGCTTTCTGGAATTTTAATTGAGATTGTATTTAATCTATGTATCAATTTTGGGAGAACCAACATTTTAACAATATTAAGTCTTCAATTCCATGAACATGGTATTTTTCTTTACTTATATAGATCTTTAATTTCTCTTCATAATGTTTTGTGTTTAGAATTTGCACATATATTTTTATATTTATTTGTGAGTTTTAGATGCTTTAGGAAATAGTATTTAAAAAATTTATTTTTTCATAGTTTGTTAGTATATAGAGGTGAATTTATTTTTACATACTGATCTTGTACAGATGCATTCTTAAATCTCCTTATTAATTCTAATAGATGTCTGAACATTCTTTTGGATTTTCTATGTATGCAGTCACTATCTATGAATAATAACAATTTTTTTTCTTTCTCAATATTTGTAACATATTTTTATATTAAAATTATATATGTATGTGTGTATATATGTGCACATGTGTGTGTGTATATATACACATATACATTCTAATTTTTCTCAATTGAAAGATTTATAATGTTGAATGCAAGTGATAGCTCTTATCCTTATTGTATTGTTGATCTCTTGGGTGGGGATGGGGAGGAAATCTTTAAAATTTCAACATTAAGTATGATGTTGAAATAGGTTCTTGTAAATATTTTTTATTGGATTAAGGACATTCTTATTTACCTCAGTTTGCCAAGAGTTTTTTAAAAAATCATAAATATATATTGAATTTTATCAAATACTTTTTTCTGTATGTATATATAATTACATGATATTTCTCCTTTACTTTTCTATTTTTATTTTTTGAAATTTATTTTTTATTTATATAGATTCATGGGGTACAACAGCAATTTTGCTACACTGATATGTTGCACTGTGCTGAAGTCAGAGGCTTCAGCATATCCATCATTGGAGGAACACACACTGTACCTACCAAGTGACCTTCTGTCATCTCTACTTTATCAAAGTGGTAAATGATACTGATTATTTGGGATTGTTAAACTAAATTTGCATTCCTTGAATAAATCCCAATTAGTCATGATGCTTTTTCCATTTATATACTACTGGATTTTATTTCCTAATATTTTGTTTAAGAATTTTTGTACCTATGTTCATGAGAGAAGTTGTTCTATAAGTTTCCTTCTTAAATTGCATTTGTCAGGTTTTGGTATGAAACTTATACTGGCTTTATGAAATGACATGGGAAGTATTCCCTCTTTTATTCTCTGAAATAGTTATGTAAGATTAGTATTATATCTTTCTTAAGTGTTTGGAAGACTGCACTGGTGAAGCCATCTAGGTCTGGAGGTTTTTTTGTGGTAAACTTTTGGCTTTTGGTTATAGATTCCATTGCTTTAATTGTACAGTAACATTTTAATTTTCTATTTCTTCTTGTGTTACTTTTGTAGGTTGTATTTATTTAGGCATTTATTCATTTTATATGCATTTTCAAATTTATTGGTGAACATTTATAATATATTCTAATTTTTCTTTTTAATGTCCATAATGTCTATAGTGATGCTGTCCTCTTTTGTATCCCTGATACTGGTCATTTGTGCCTTCTCTCTTTTTTTTTTCTTGGCCTCTCTTATTAGGGGTTTTAATTTTATCAGTATTTTCTGAAAAGAATTGAATATTAGATTTGTTGATTTTCTCTACTGTGTATATCTTTTACCTCATCTATTTTTATTCTTATCTTTATAACTTTTGCCATCTACTTTTCTTTAAATTTAATTTGCTGTTATTTTTCTTATTTCTTGGAATAAGTATTTAGATAATTGCTTTTCAGTCTGTCTTTTTCCTAAAATATTCATTTCAGGTTAAAATCCATGTTATAATTACAGTTTTAGCTGAATTCTACAAGATTGACCATATTACATTTTAATTATAATTAAATTTAAAATATTTTCTAATTTCCATTGCAGTTATTTCTTTGACCCATAAGGTATTTAGTTTCCAAGTACTTGGGGATTTTTAAAATTACCTATATATTACCAATTTATAGGTTAATTTCCCTGAATGATTTCAATCCTTTGAAATTACTTGAGACTTGCTTTATGACCCATCATGTGGTCATATGGTCAATTTTGATAACTATTTCATTGCACTTGAAAATATTTATTCTGTTATTTTTGGTTCCTGTATTCATGAAAATCAGGATCCTTAAACCGTATTATTCAGATTTTTAATTGCTTATTCTATCTACTTCTGAGATAGGTGTCTTAAAGTTTCTTACTATGATTGTGGATACATCCGCATTTCTCTTTAATTCTGTTAAATTTTGCTTTATATATTTTAAAGCCATACTATTCAGAAGATATTGGTGTAAAATTGTTGTATCTTTCTTTTTACCACTATGGAAATCATTCCTTACTTATTATCATATCTTCCCCTTTACCATTTTATCTTCCCCTTTTTACCATTATGAAAATCCTTCTTTACTTCTTTACCTCTTGCTTCTTGTCTTAAAGTATATTTTTGTGATATTAGTATGACCAAACTAGCTTTTTTAAAAGATTAGTTTTTGCATGTTATATAATTTGTCCATCCTTTTACTTATGTGTCTTTATATTTAAATTGTGCTTCTTATAAACAGCATACAGTTGTTTTGAGATTCAATCTGTTAATCTCCGATTTTTAATTGGATATTAAAAGTGCATGGTATTTAGTCTATGTATACTTAATGTAGTGACTGATATATAATGATATGTTAACACATTTAAACCTACTATCTTGCTATTTAGTTTTTACTTATCATGTCTGTTCTACGTTCCCTTTTCTCTTTGCCTTCTTTTTGATTAATGAAGTATTTCTAAACTGATTCAGTTTTCTCATCTCGTAGCTTATTTGCTATACATTCTTTTACTGTTCTTTCAGTGGTTATCCCAGTGGTAACAATGTACAATAGTCCCCCCTTATCCACAGTTTGCTTTCCGTGGTTTCCGTTACCTACGGTTAACTGCAGTTTGAAAATATTAAATGGAAATTCTAGAAATAAAAAATTCATAAGTTTTAAATTGTGTGCTGTTCTGAGGAATGTGATGAAATCTCACACTGCTCTACTCCTCAGGACATGAATCAGGGATCCATGCTGTCTACACTACCTGCCTGGTTAGTAAGTTAGTAGTCATCTTGGTTATCCGATGAACTGTTGTGGTATCGCAGTGCTTGTGTTCAAGAAATCTTTATTTTACTCCATAATGGCCCCCAAATGCAAGAGTAGTGATGCTGGCAGTTTAAACACGCCAAAGAGAATCTATAAAGTGTTTCTTTTAAGTAAAAAGGTGAAACTTTTCCAATTAATAAGGAAATTAAAAAATTTCTGTGTTGAGGTTGCTAAGATCTACTGTTAGAATGAATCTTCTGTCTGTGAAACTTTGAAGAAAGAAAAAGGAATTCGTGCTTGTTTTGTCATCACACCTAAAACTGCAAGTTATGGCCAGAGTACATGATAAGTGTTTAGTTAAGATGGAAAAGACATTAAATTTGTGGGTGAAAGACCAGAACAGAAATGTGCTCACATTCATGCAATTGGGTTTGGTATTATAGGAGGTCTCAGGCACCTACTGGGAGTCTTGGAATGTATCCCCCTTGGATAAGGGGGGACTATCCTAATTCTAGACCACTTTAACCCTCCTCACATAGTCCTATTTTTTTGTTATTGATGTCATTTATTTTATTTCTACATATATTTTAAATCAAACAGATGTTATGATTGCTGTTCTATATGGTCAATATTCACTTACACTTACCCAGTTATTTACCCTTTCTTTTGCTCTTCAATACTCCCACATTTCAAAGAGTCCATTTCTCAGTAGTTTCCTTCTGTCTGAAGAACTTCCTTTCTACCTGTTTTTTTTTTTTTTAGTGTTGACCTGCTGAAGACAAATTCTTTCAGTTTTTGTTTGTTTGTAAAGGGCTCTGTTTGACTTTACCTTTTCGGTAGTTTTTAAAAATAGGAAAGATGGCATGATGGAGAGAGATGGCTTGTCTTTTATTCTCTCTAAACTTTTGATTTTAAAATAATTCCAGACTAACAGAAAAGTTGCAATAATAATAATATGAAAAGTTTCTGTATATCCTTAAGACTTTCTAAATGTTAACATTTCATCACATTCTATTTATATTTTCTCTCTCCGATGCATAGAGAAATGAATTTATTTTTCTTTTAAACTGTTTCAGAGTAAATTGTAGATATAATACTCTTTACCCCTTACTTCATTGAATATTTCCTAAAAATTAGGTATTGTATCTTTATCTTTGAATCTTATTTTCTCTGGATGTATAATTCTAGGCTAGATTAAAAAAATCTTTCATCAGTTATTCTATTGTCTTGTAGCTTCTAGAACTTCTGTTAAGAATTTAGCTGTTGGTTTGACAACTCCTTTGAAGCTTATGTATTTTGCTCCATTAGCTGATTTTTAAGATTTTTCCCATTATCTTTATCTATATTCTTTTTCAGGAGTTTTGGTTATAATGTGCTGAGATGTATTTTTCTTTTTGTTTAATCTCTTTTGCTTCTTAGAACTTTATAAATCTATAGATTCATATTTTTTATAAGTCTTAAGACATTTTCAACTATACTTTTTCAAATGTTGCTTTGGCCTGATTCTCTTATTCTCCTGTCCCAGACTTCCAATTTTATGACTTAGACTTTTCTCTCATATCCCTGCCTCTTAAACTCTTTTTGTATTTTCTATCATTTTTCTTCCTGTGCTTGAGTTTGGATATTTTATAACAATCTATCTTTTTGTTCACTATCCATTTCTTTATCTGTATCCATTTATTATTGAAAAATAATTGCATTCTTAATGTCAATTATTGTACTCTCCAGTTCTACAATTTTACATTTGATTGTTTTTATGGATTTTAATTTTCAGGTGAAATTCTCCATCTAGTTATCTAGTTTCTTAAACATCATTTAAGAAATCTGTGAATCTGTTTCTATTACCTGCTATTCTCCTGGTCCTGTTTCTTTGTATGCCTAATAATTCTTTTCAATTGAATGCCACCGTTATATATGAAAAATTGCAGAGGCCCTGGATGATGTTCTCTTCCTCCAGAGAAGAGACACCCTATCCTTTGTCCGGCAGCTAGGGTAGGAGCAGGCCCCTTAATCCAGGTAGAATCGAGGGGACTTGAGGCTATATTTTTGACTTTTTAAGTCTAGATCTCAGGTTTGCCCGCATATCAGAAGATGGCACTCAAAAGCACCCCCCTGAGAGCCTAGGGTAATTACCAGGACCCTCAGAACTTGGCAGTCCTGAACTCCAATTTTTCTTTCATTAGCACTATGAAACCTGCTGAGTTTCCTGCAGCTTTTTGCTCAGCTACTTAACTTCTTATCCCTGTGCAATTTAAGAATTGGCTAATGCCATGAGAGGAAAACTTACATGAGTTTGGACTTACCTCTCATTGCTTTTCTCTCCATTAGTGATCCTGGCAAATCTGGCCTTTTGGCTGCCTTAGTGGGCCCAAAATGTAACATTTTTCTTTTTATCTCTGCGAGAAAACATCACTGGTTCTTTGACTCTTAGAATTTGCATTCTGCAAAATTTTTTAGCCTCTGCCTTCAGCCTCTCACTTCATGCTTGAGGCTTAGCAAATGCTTCAAAGGGAAAAGCTGTGTGCAGAATATTGGGCTCACCTCAAAGAATTTCCCTCCTCTCAGAGATCTTGGCCCCTTGATTCCTGAATGTCCCCAAAACTCCTGATACAGACCTTAATAACTATTTTATACATCTTTTCTAGTCACTTTTTACGGGAGTGCTGGTCTATTAAAACTATTCTATTGTTGTAAGCAAGACTTCCACATTCATCTTTGATATTAATTCTTTCGAAAACAATATTTTTTAAAACCTACTAAGTCTGTGGAAGTCTTAATAATCTACTCAATTGAAGGTTATTTTAAAAAATTTACTGATTCTTAAATTTTTTTTCATGATCGACCCTGCTGCTTTTTACAGCGTATGCATTCTAATAAACACTCAGTATCTCCATCTACCAAGATGGATAAATAAAAGTTGTTGGTAGCAGAAAAGTTTTCTTTAGGCATTTGCTTAATTGAAGTTTTCATCTTTAATATTGTTCTCTGTTCATAGGCCAGACCCTTGAGAATAACACCTTCCACCTGAGCAAGTGCCGGCAGTGAAGCACACTGTCAGGAGCGTTGATGATAGCCGACAGCTCTGGGGACAGGAAGGAGGTCTTTGACAGCACTGGTGCTCTTGGGGAGTACATCCAGTCTGCAGCCACTCGAGGTATTATCTTAGCCTTAAAGTGAAGGATAGGCTCGTCCACCAAATAAAGGGTTTTAGATTTTGAAAATTGCCATAATTTTTCTTCTTTTTGTCATCCCAAGTAAATAACAAGTAAGTAGCTTAAAAAATGATCCTGACTGTCTGAAGCCAAGGTAATAGATAGGTTGTCCTTTCAAGGTCCCTTTCGATTCAGCTTCTGCGTGACTGTTAAGAAGAAAGTTAATATGGTTTTATGCAGAATTAGAGAACAGTATGTATTTTATAAGATAACTGTAATTAAGTGCTCTTTAAAAAATTTCCATTTCCATTTCTCTGGTCATATCTTTACCTAGAATGGACTCTGTTCTGCTCTTTGCATTTTACTTTCCGAGCTGGCTCAGAGTTCACCATCTAGAGAGCCATCCTCAGTTTTCACACTTAGTCTTATCATGCCTTCACTCACGTTTATTAATATTTGTCATGTGCCAAGAAGTGCATAAGCACTCTGACTGAGTGATCATATTTATTGATTATTATTAAACGCAGAGAGGTAACCGTTTTAGAAAAGTGGAGAATAAGTTCAGAGAAGTTAAGAAATTTGCTCAATTACACAGTTAGTGAATGATTTTTTCTTAAACGCTTACATTTCCAATTGGCACTATATATTAATATGATTAGGGTATGAGGGAAAGTAACTTGGACATGAGCTTTCCTGTAGGTGACAGGGTGAGGCTTTAGATGGTGGGGATGGGGCTGCAGGGAAGTGGCTCAAAAGCCCTGAAAAGGGATTATATCGCCAGCGGAGATGGGAGCATGATGGACTGAAAGAAGTGTGAAAGGCTTGGTGATTGAAGAATTTCGTAAGAATGAGGTGCAGCAGTGGCTGGAGATGGGGAGAAAGACAAATGGCTCGCTTGTGATCAGGGAGGAGAGAATGTGTGGTAAGGACCTCAGATATATTACATTCAAGTAAAAAATATTTTTTGAGTCTCAATGGTATGCTATGTAACTGCGGTCCCCAATCCCTGGGCCTCAGACCAGCACTGGTCCGTGGCCTGCTAGGAACTGGGCTGCACAGCAGGAGGCGAGCAGCGGGTGAGCGAAGGAAGCTTCATCTGTGTTTACCAACACTCTCCTTGCCTGTGTCACCGCCTGAGCTCCGCCTCCTGTCAGATCAGTGATGACATTAGATTCTGCATTATAGTGAGTTGTAGAATTATTGCATTATATATTACAATGCAATAATAGAAATAAAGTATACGATAAATGTAATGCACTTTAATTATCCCCAAATCATCTCCCTACACACCCCTGATCCGTGGAAAAATTGCCTTCCATGAAACTGGTCCCTGGTGCCAGAAAGGTTGGGAACCACTGTTGTAACATTCATTTTGCTGAATGCTGTGGGAACAAGATGTAGCTTCTGTTCTCATGGAACTTACGGTCTACTGGGCCTAGAGCTTTATGTTGAGCTTATTCAGAAGTGTTTGTGGCTGCTTTGGTAAGGAGGCCATCAAACCCAAGAAGAAATACAAACTGGGAAGTTCATAAACCACGTGGTCATCAGCATAAATGTGAAAGGCTGAGGGTAAAGGCAGGGAATGGGAACTAAAGAGAAATGAAAATGCTGTGTATCACCAAGATGTTGAGGACAGTTATGATTGCTTTCTTCTTTTAATCTGTTGTTTTGAAGTTTTTTTTTTTTTTTTTTTTTTTTTTTTTAGTAGGGGATAGGAAGCTGAGAACCTCATGGGAGCCTATAGCAGATGATATAAAATTTTGAGAGAAGTTAGCCAAACATTTATGAAAAGAGGTGGGTCTGGCTAATTATAATACAATTACATTATTACTTGAGGTATTAAAGGCCACATAAATTGCTTTAAAATGTAAATTCACACCTCAAAATTTGAGACTTTCCTGTAGAGGGAATGTATACATATGGGAAAATTGTTAGTAGCTGCACAATCCATTCTGACGATTTTTCAGTGTCTCATGCTGAGCCGAAGCACACTAAATATTTTGAGACTAAAGCAGTATTAAAATGATGATTATTTGCTGTTTGTATCAACTCTAGGAAAAATGATTCCAGTGAGGTTAGATGATAGTATTAAAGATAAATCAATGAAATCAGGACTAAAAGCCTGACCACAGACTAAATTTTGGGTAAAGTCATAAAAGTCAAGATTTCTTACTGTGTTTAATCCTCTTAAGCCAAACTGTTACACTTTGTACTCAGCATTACTGATAATTTATCCACAGTGCCCTCATGGCTATAATTTATGCTGCAAACCTTGTCTGCACTACTTGGTTTGGTTTAAAAAAAGCCTTCTTTCAATGTGCCGTAGATAGGTTTTATATACTATTACAGGGAAGCTAGTTAGCGGCAAGGGAGTGCAGAGGTGAAAGTGTGCGTTCTCAGATGGGCTGTCTATTCTGAACGGTGTTTGCTGGGAGGTAGCGGTTATGAAAGGAAACATTAGATGCTGCTGGAGAGTCTGAGCGGTCTGAGGGTTTTCCAGAGTCCATGCTGATGGACATGGGCTGAAGTGTTGCCAGTGGATTTAGTCCTGGCTTGTCGCCAGCCCAGTTCCTGGGCTGCTCACAATCGGAAATGACAGGTGTGTTAAAGCGTAAGGCAAGTGTGTGACTTAGCTTTGGAGAGAGGCCATAAGGTGCTGGTTATCTTGGATATTGCTATGGCCTTTCTTTTACCTTAACAGCTGCTTTTCTTCACAAGGTAACCAACCTCATGGGGCTTCAGTCCAGTTTTTTTAAGGGATATGTTTACATCTTTCCTTTGTACTTAACTTGGGTCATGTGCAGTGGCATCTGTTGGCTGCATTTGTGATGGGGCCAAGTGGGAGACAATATACCCACAGTTTTCTTATTTAATTATAAGGGAAAGAACGGATCACCCCTGTGTTGCATGCTTTGGTAGCGTGGCATTTCTAGCATCTGGCACTGCATGTGGTGCAGTTAGGCTCATATGGGTATGCGGCAGGAGGAAGATGCCCAAGGCAGATAGAAATTGAAAACAAGATTACAGGCAGAGCCAAACAAATGGCACATCATTCTTGGAAATACTGAAATATTGAACAGAGTCTTAAGTTGGACAGTTGATCGGCTGCACATGGTCTTTTCTGATGCTGGCGGTTGATGTAGCAGTTAAAAAGAAGAAGAAAAAGAAAAAAACATATTGAGTAAGTGCCCTGAAAAGAGGGCAAGAATTAGCTGAGGAGGGCAGTGGCATTGCTTATGCATCTGTTTACTTGTCCAACAATGTTTGGAAGCACAGTTTGCTTTTAATTGGGACCCTGATATAATCATTTAAAACTTAGACTGCCTGTACCGAATCCGAGGGCTGCAAAGGCCTTCTTCTCCTTTCATTGTGGGCAGGTATACAAGAAATGCTGACTGCACCTGGAGGAGGTATAAAACCAGATGAAGAGAAATCACTTGATTAGATACAAACAAATATATGCTGCATGTTCTTGAAAAGAACCCAATTCTGTTTCAAGGGGAGCATCACAGAAAGGAGAGAGGTTTGAAAAAGCAAGTAGTTTGCCTTATCTTAAATAGTACTCTTCAAATCTTACCTGGGCCAAAAAAACAGGCAAGTTTCCTTTTATTTCTTTTCCTGTACAGCATTGACCACATGAAGGCACAGGCTCCTGGCAATGTAGCCTGCTCCCTAGCTTTTACCCATAGCTAGAGAAACATCAGTAGAAAAATAAATGATTTTGTATTTTCTCCTTAGCGTATTCTGTGAGAACCAAGATGACTTCTGTTTTCTTTCCTTTGATTTCTCTTATTTTGTACATTGTCTAGCTAATCCACTATTAAGTTTAACAAGGAAATATTAAGTTTTTTTTTCCTTCCTGAGGAATAGGGTGAGATATGGGACATTTACTTTTCAAGATACAAAAGGGGTTGAAAAATGGATGCATCTTAGAATTAGGTCTTTCAGTAAAGTAAGAGCTTTCATTAAATACTGACATAACACACTGTAGTCTATGCTTGCTGAAGTTTTCTGGTAAGTTTCCACAGTTAGGCTTGTGAAGCACAAAAACACGTATCCGTCTTCTTGTACCACAGGATTTTTTTCCTAATTCATGACACATTTTATCTTTTAGTCAAAGAGAAACTGGAATGCACAGTGATTTTTATATCTGTAAATGACCAATTAGACACAAAATTAGTAATTTTTAAAAATCTCAAATGCAATAATATTTATTCTTCCTTTAAAAAATATTTTCTGTTTTGCACAGAATACTTGTTATATAATCTAGTAGTCTATAATTATGCAGTCTATAGTCTAATGTACCCATTTTGGCAGTCTTCTAAGTCATACTTGAAGAAATGAGAGGGAAAGAAAGAGAGAGGAAAGGAACACACATTTATTGGGCACTGCATTAATCAGGACTCTGGGTTGCAGCTGCCAGAACCCAATTCAAAGTACGTATACCTATACATACAAAGTATATACAGTCGTCCCTTGGTATCAGTGGGGGATTGGTTCTGGATTCCATGCAGCTACTGAAATCCACAGTTGCTCAAGTCCCCTATATACAATGGTGTAGTATTGCTTATAACCTATGCACATCCTCCGATATACTTTAAATTATATCTAGCTTACTTATAATACATAATACAATGTAAATGCTATGTAATTGGTTATACTATATTGCTTAGGGAATAATGACAAAAAAAGTCTGTACGTGTTTAGTACAGACACAATCATTCTTTTTTTTCTGATTATTTTTGATTCATGGTTGGTTGAATCCATGAATGCAGAACCCGCAGATATGGAGTGCTGAGAGAGAGAGAGACTTATTAATAATTAATAAAAAATTCGAGAGGAGAATCTAGCATCAAGATAGAAGCATAAGTAATGTCATCAAGAATCTGAGTCTTTTGGCCGGGCATAGTGGCTCATGCCTGTAATCCTAGCACTCTGGGAGGCTGAGGAGAGAGGATCACTCAAGGTCAGGAATTTGAGACCAACCTGGGCAAGAGCAAGACCCTGTCTCTACTAAAAATAGAAAGAAATTAGCTGAACAACTAAAAATATATAGAAAAAATTATCCAAGCATGGTGGTGCATGCCTGTAGTCCCAGCTACTCTGGAGGCTGAGGCAGAAGGATTGCTTAAGCCTAGGAGATTGAGGTTGCTGTGAGCTAGGCTGATGCCATGGCACTCTAGCCTGGACAACAAAGCGAGACTCTGTCTCCAATAAAAAAAAAAAAAGAAGAAGAATCTGAGTCTTTTGTTCTATTTTTTTTTTAATTTATATTATAGCAGTAAAAATGTTTTTTGGTTACATGGATTGCTTTTGCTATGTTTGAGTCAGAGTTGTAAGTGTGCCCATCACCTGAATAGTGTTCACTGTACCTATTAGAAAGGTTTTTGCCTATCCCCTCCTCCCCTCACCCCACTGCTTGATTTCCACTGAGTTTTACTTCCCTCTGTGCACATGTGTGCTCATTGGTTAGTTTCAACTTCATAGCGAGTACATGTGATATTTGTTTTTCCATTCTTTAGATACTTCATTTAGGATAATGGTCTCTAGTTCCATCCAAATTATTGCAAAAGGCCTTACTTCATACTTCTGAGGGCTGAGGAGTATTCCATAGTATACATATAGCACATTTTTTTTAATTGGAGAAAAGGCATACAAATTTATTAATGTGTACACACATAAGAACCACAGAGTCCCAATGGGGCCCAGATACTTGTATAGCCTTATTTCAGGGGGAACAGGATATGTGAAATGTAGGTAATTCTGTTGATGCGGCAATAAATGATTACCAGGGGAATCAATGGATGAGGGAGAGAGATTACCTTGTGAATGGTTTGCTTTGTAAATTGAGTGAGCCTGAGAGACAGATATTTATCTTGTGAAATAACCTGTTCAGGTATGGTTACTTTCTCAGTCTTCTTTTCTGCAATAGATAATGAGATAATGTGGAGGGGAAGGAAGAACAATTGTTCCCCTTGGAGGATTTGTTGGGTCTTTATGTAGATAAGGTAAAAGTCTCTTCTAGACTCTGTTGACCTCTAAGGGCCTTTTCTTTTTAATTTTTTTTTTTACAAGAAAATTCAGAAGAAATCTAAGGGCCTTAAATTCAAAATACTTATTATACCAGGAGAATTATACATATTTCGAGGTGAAGTTCCCTGCACTACTTTACACTGCACAAAGGAGAAACTGGCTTGGTGTTTCTTAAATTTGCAAAAATTAAGAGAGTGATTTTAGCTGCATACAGAAGTCAGTCGTATATGTCTCCAAATGGACAAAATCCAATGGAACATGGTGATAGTCACCTTTTTTCAGAATGTGAAATTTCTTGCCTGAATGTTTACTGATTCATTTCCTATAATTATAGGCAACCATTAATTACTGATAGCTATATCAGTATCTGGCTGATACTGAGATCTGATTATTAAAGGGAGCATCTTCCTTTTATTATTATTATTATTTCTTTATTTCAGAATATTATGGAGCTACAAATGTTTTGGTTACATAAATTGTTTTTGTACCATTTGAGTCAAAGTTCTAAGTGTGTCCATCACCCAGGTAGTGTGCATTGTACCCATGAGGTGTGAATTTACCCATCCCCTCCTACCTCTTTCCACCTGCTTGATTCTGATGAATGTTATTTCCATATGTGCACAAAAGTGTTGATTGATTAGTTCAAATTTAATGGTGAGTACATGTGGTGTTTGTTTTCTCATTTTTGTGATACCTCACTTTGAAGAAGGGTCTCCAGTTCCATCCAGGTTAATACACGAGGTTCATTTTTTATGGCCGAATAGTACTCCATACTATATGTATATCACATTTTATTAATCCACTCATGTATTGATGGGCACTTGGGTTGTTTCCATGTCTTTGCCATTGTGAATTTGTGCTGCAGTTAATATTTGGGTGCAGGTATCTTTTTTATAGAATGTCTTTTTTTCCTTTGGGTAAATACCCAGTAGTGGGATTGCTTGATCAAATGGTAGGTCTACTTTTAGCTCTTTGAGGAATTTCTGTACTGCTTTCCATAGAGGTGGTACTAATTTGCAGGCCCACCAACAGTGTATAGCATTCCTTTCTCTCTGCATCCACAGCAGCATCTATTGTTTTTGAACTGTTTCATAAAAGCCATTTACTGAGGTAAGGTGGTATCTTGTTGTAGTTTTATTTTGCATTTCCCTGATGATTAGTGATGTTGAGCATTTTTCATATGTTTATTGGCCATTTGTCTATCTTTTTTGAAAAGCTTCTGTTCATATCTTTTGCCCATTTTTCAATGGGATTGTTTGTTTTTCCCTTGCTGATTTGCTTGACTTCTTTGTGGATTCTGATTATGAGCCCTTTATCGGATGAATAGCTTGTGATTATTTTTTCCCATTCTGTAGGTTGTCTATTTGCTCTGTTGATTATTTCCTTAGCTGTGCAGAAGCTTTTTAATTTTATTGAGTCCCATTTATTTATTTTTGTTGTTGCTGTGATTACCGTTGGGATCTTCTTTGTAAACTCTTTGCCTAGGCTGATATCTAAAAGAGTTTTTCCAACAATTTCTTCTAGCATTCTTATGGTTTTATGCCTTACACTTAAGTCTTTTATCAATCTTGAATTAATTTTTATGAGTGGCGAGAGACATGGATCCTGTTTCATTCTTCTGCATGTGGTTATCCAATACTCCCAGCCCCATTTATTGAATAGGGATTCTTTTCTCCAGTGTATATTGTTTTCTGCTTTGTCAAAGATCAGTTGGCTATATGTGGATGGTTTTCTATCTGGGTTCTCGGTTCTGATCCATTGGTTTATATCTCTATTTTTTTGTGCCAATACTATGCTGTTATGGTTATTATATCCTTGTAGTATAATTTGAAGTCTGATAATGTGATGCCTTCAGATTTGTTCTTTTTGCTCAAGATTGTGTTGCCTGTTTAGGGTCTTTTCTAGTTCCAAATGAAGTGTAGAATTATTTTTTCTAGATCTATGCAATATGACATTGGTATTTTTATTGGGATTGCATTGAATCTGTAAATCGCTTCAGGTAATGTGGACATTTTAACAATGTTGATTCTACCAATCCATGAGCATGACATGTTTTTCCATTTGTTTGTGTCATCTGTGATGTCTTTCCTTTGTGTTTTGTAGTTTTCTTTGTAGAAATCTTTCACCTCCTTGGTTAAGTGTATTCCTAGGTATTTTATTTTCTTTGTAGCTCTTGTGAATAGTATTGAGTATTTTATTTTCTTTGTAGCTCTTGCGAATAGTATTGAGTCTTTGATTTGACTCTCAGCTTGACTGTTATTGGTGTATAGGAATGCTACTTATTTGTACACATTGATTTTGTAACCTGAAACTTTGCTAAATTTATTTATCAATTCCTGGACTGTCTTGGTGGAGTATTTGGGATTTTCTGCTCCATCATTGGAGCAATGCATATTGCACCCACCAAGCAACATCTCATCATCTCTCCTGCCCCTTGCTCTATTTTTTGACTCTGCTTTTTTCTTGGTCAGCCTCATTCATAGGTGGTATCTTCCAGTGTAGAGGTAAAGCTGGTCACCAGCTTCTCTAGACATAGACATTATCCTTACTGCTAGCATCTCTTTCCTTGTAGCTTCAGTCAGTGTCTTCTCAATGACCTTGATTGGCCTGACATGATTACATGGTCACCTCTGACCCAATTACTGTGGCCAGTCTGAAGTTGCAGGCCCACTCCAAGAGCTATCAGGACCATGGAGAGTAGTGGTCCTTTCTCCAAAGGGAATCTGACTCTAGCTAGAAAAAAAATACATGTCCACTCACTACAATTTCCTATTATTATATTATTTCTGTAACAGTGGCTTGTAACTACTTTCTAGAAACTATAGATAGAGCATAAAGCATAACTCTTTTTTTCTTTTCAATTCTACATATAGATTGAATCATGGGCTAAGGTTTTGAAACTACAGTATAACAATTTCAGCAAATCTTTAGAGGGCTAATACTCTATTTAGCTATTTACCTAGAAGTCTAATATTTCTCAAAGGATTTAAATCTGCAACAATTAGGTGAGGAAACAAGGAAGAATAACCGAACAAATTTATCGTTTTTATTTGGGCTCCCTTCCCCCATTTGAAGTGTTGCAAATGGGCATTTGTGTGGCCATCTATGAAATCAACAACCTTTTGGACTGGGTATAGAAATGACAAAGTAGCATAACCTACTTATCTGCCAATTATTTATAGATATTTGCTCATTTATAGAATTCAGTTAAGTAAGTATATTCAAACTTGTTATTTGACATTCTGCCATATTCTGATTTATGGGTTGTGTACAGGAATTCCACTCTTTTATTTATCATCAATTCTTGTACATCTGACTGTAAATTGAATCATTAACGCTATTTCTTCTTCTGAGCTTCTTTATACTTCTAATGTTACATTTACTCTAAAATAATTGTAATGTAGTGATCCAAATTATTTGGGGGACAAAATAAAAGTCTAAATATATCAACTATTATTATTATTTGCTTACGGACTTGTTCAATCATTACACTTAAGCTTCTGGAGGGAAGATATTGGGACTTTCTCATCTTTCTTTCTCCCATGCTCATTACAACATTAGGCATATAGTAGGGCATTAACAAATGCAGACTGAATCACTGGTTTCAAAACCCTCAAGGATTTGCTACTAAAACAAAATTTGGGAAAAAGTTTCAATGAGTCTTTGAGTAATCATTCTTCAAATTAATTGTTTTTTAAACTTGGGTATTTATTAACTGAGTTCCTTTATAACAAGGTTTATATCCCACCCACACACACAGCTAAAAATCTATTACGTCTTCTTTATTGATTGTTTATGTACAAAGTTGGATGAATTATAACAAATGTTCAGAAACTACCTGTATATATATGAAGATCAGTTAAGAAAATCTAAAATTCATGGAACTTCATTAAAAGTGGACAGGATCAGACATGATAATAAAAATTACATGTGTAAGTGGCTTATTTGGAGTCCTACCCTCCCCATTTATGAAAGAAAAAGAAGAAAAGAATCCTTTCTCTCTTCTGATGGAGCATGCAGTTTCTGAAAGCAATAAACAGACTGCAGGACATAAATTTTTTCAAAAAACAAACATAATTTGGTGAAATTCTAAAGAAGAATCAGATGTGTTACCTTTGGCAGATTAGGAAACTGATCTGCCCATTTTTGTAAAGAAAAGAGTTTGGATGTCTTTAAAACGAAACCTCCTCATTCGGTAAAAGCATTCTACATGACAGTAGCTAACTTTCAATTTCCAAACTGAGATGGCCTAAACAATTTCTTTTACAGAAAAGATACATAATTATGCTCAAATAACCACAACTACATTTTGAATTAAATTATAGTTATTTGGAAACAAGGCTGCATGCCTGGTTTATGTACTAGTGCTGTGATTTTTAAAACTAAAATTTATCGTATTTGTGTAGTGCTTCTCATGTTGAAAGGGTGCAATGGTGAAACAGTTCTGATGGCCTCCAGGAAGCGCATGCAATCATGGAGGGTCTCACTTAAATGTGGGTCACCGCTGTCTTGGACCCAGACTTCACACAGGGTAAACTTGTACAACACAAAGATCCTACTTTTTCATATATAACAAGAAAATGACAAACATGTATGGTAATATTAGGTTGGAGATGTAGGAATAATTAAACAGTTAAGAATAAATTTTTAGTTGATGTGAATCCTAAAGTTATGTTTTCATTGTTATCAACATACAGATTCTCCAGATTTTGTCAACCCCACATTGTTTTTTTTTCAATCTTGTTTGAGCTTTATGGAAGCCTCTTTTGTCTTTATCTCGGACGAATAGAGGTAGTTATGTCTTCACGTGATGGCTTTTGTAATGAGCAGAAAGTTTACTTTTCCCTTTGCTTATCTGGATTGCAGGCAGAAAGCAGCCTATAGACTTCTACGTGATGATAGATTATTCTATTTGTCTCATATGCCAGTGTGGAGTGCATCTGCATCTTCATGCCAGAAGGTGTTGGTTTGCTTAGGCAGTGTGACTTCCGTGACGGAGCCAGCCTAAGACATTTAGCAGCTTCGCGTCTTCAGATTCTCTATGTGCCCTGTGATTTGTATTAATACTTTGACAGATATTAAACTCCTTAACTTCAATCAGTATTCTTTCAGAAATATTGCTATTATATTTTTTAATAATAAAAAAGGAGAAATAAATTGTCATATTTTATG
Organism: Avahi laniger; assembly: GCA_963575035.1. NCBI lineage: Eukaryota > Metazoa > Chordata > Mammalia > Primates > Indriidae > Avahi > Avahi laniger. The sequence goes on along the minus strand of CAUYSK010045561.1, from coordinate 17,959 downwards.
ATGCAGAGCTGATAAAAGCCCTTTGAAATTAAAGACATTTTCTCTTGATTTGTCATTATCCTAGGAAAACTTGAAGAAAGGTACCAATTATTTCTGATGGGTGGCAAGGGAATTTCGAGCAGTTCTCTACAAATTTTTGGTCACTTGTCAGCTTATCTGTATGGTCTGCTAACACTCAGCACTAATTAACAAAACTCTGGAGAAGGAAAAAAAAAATGAGTCACCTAAGTTCAAGCAAACTAACTTGACACTCAAAGCAGCTGAGGAAAACTTTGCTCTCTTAAAGAGACAGATTCCTGAAAAAAAAATTCCCGCAAACTGGAGTTTTATACAGAATTCCACACTTTTGGGTTCTTTCACTTCATCCCTATGCACTCTGGCCTGTGTGAGTATGCTTTAGATTGAATAGGAGAGTGAATCTCAGATAAAGTTGATTAAATGCATTTAGGATGTTTATTTAAGTGCTTAAACTCTGGTACTCCACATATTTGGCATTTTGTCATCTCATCAGGTACTGATTTTTTGTTTGCTTGCTCATATATTTTTCTTTCATTAGCTTTTACCAACTTCTTTAGTACCTGTTAAAATCACTTGGCTTTGTTTTAAGTTCTGACAGAGCAACCATGACATGGAGAATACACTCATACTCTCCACCACCATCCCTAAAAGATACCTTGCAGTGTGTGTGTGTGTGTGTGTGTGTGTGTGTGTGTGTGTGTGTGTGTGTGAGCACAGGTATATGTGTGTATGTGAGAGAGAGAGAGAGAGAGAAAAAGCATTAATTACCTTCAAGTAGCATATAAACAGCCAAATAAAATTATATTAATCTACAATCCTCTTGAGTTAAGCCCAAGATGTGTCATACTAACAGGGAATTTTTGTCACTATCCTTATGCATAGCAGAATTCCATGAGGCTATAATGAGGCTGCCTCCTTAACCTGAGTTACCTCATTATGGCTCCAACACTAGAATCCTCCTTTTAGTAGGGATTTGTTTTGTATCGGAGCAAACTGTGATGCTGTGTTTAATTGGCTCTGTTCTTATTCATAGCAGTGATTCATTTTTATTGCTGTCGGGTAGTGTATGTTATTTATAAAGGCTAATTTAAAGCTGTAATGAATGATACAGATTAAACCTTGCCGATACTCTGCTTTCACATTTATTAAAGGCAGTGGTCCCCAACCTTTTTGGCACCAGGGACTGGCTTCATGGAAGATAATCTTTCCACAGACGAGGGCAGAGGAGATGGTTTCGGGGTTATGCAAGCACATCACACTTATTGTGCAGTCAAACCTCTCTGCTAATGATAATCTGTATTTGTGACCACTCCCTAGTGCTAGCATCTCCATCTCAGCTCCATCTCAGGTCATCAGGCGTTAGATTCTCATAAGGAGCGTGCAACCTAGATCCCTCAGATGTACAGTTTACAGCAGGGTTGGTGCTCCTATGAGAATCTAATGCAGCCCCTGATCTGACAGGAGGGGGAGCTTATGTGGTGATGTGAGCGATGGGGAGCAGCTGCAAATACAGATGAAGCTTTGCTCACTCACCTGCCGCTCACCTCTTGCTGTGCAGCCCGGTTCCAAAGAGGTCACAGATTGGTACTAGTCTGCGGCCTGGGAGTTGGGGATTGCTGTGTTAAGGAACAAAATATTGATGTATTAGGAGAAATCAATTCTGAAAACAAATGCACTTTTGGTATTTACCTCTTTTTTGTGTGACTTGTAGGTGGTCAGCCTGGCTCACTGAATAGAAGAGCACATAGGTATATGGGGCGTCAGTCTCAAAGAAGAGCAAAGGGTCCATTCCCTTCTCTGTGCAGAAGACATGCTTTGGAAATCTGCAGGACAACAGGTAATTGCTCAATGGTCATGGATTTGGGACCCATGTCATATCGGAGACATGGCTAGCACGAATCTTCTGAGTCTAGGTAAACCTAATTGCTGATGGTGTAAGAAGGATTATTATAAAGATAATTGGAATGTTTCTAGTTAGTAGCTCCTATGTAATTTCTACATTTTGGATCCTATTTCTTCATTTGAATCCCCCTAGTTTGTTTGATATCTACTTATGAACTTCTTTGTAGAAGAGCTTGTTATGAATTTTGATTTAGGGGACAGTATGAGATTCGTACTGTGAAAATTTTGACTGTGCTTCCTGTAACAATGTTATTAAGGACGTTGTCTTCTATCTCTGGTCTCCAGGAATACTTGGGCTCCTTCTGAGAAGCTGTTATAATTTCCTTTTATGCTTACCGTGAATAATTGTAACAAATTGTGCTTTTCTCTTTGAATCGACCTCTATAAAACTGAATTTGTGGTCTGTCTATAAAAAAATAGAATTTCAGGACTGTTTCATGAGTTTGTGAGCTCAATCCAGTATTATCTCTTTTTTCTTACTTATATTTATCTATTGTCCTAAAACTCCACCTCCTTATTTTAACAATATTAATTTGAATATATCTCTGACAACCTCCTTATATCATTTTTGGAAAAAAATGGTTATAAAAAAAAGTCAATTTTAAAAGCTATTTTAATCCTTAGTACTCATTAGTACTTATTCATTGTTTTCTAAAGTCCTGTTTGTTAAGAGGACCACAGGAAGCAGCTCCACTAAGAGGGTCAATTTTGCAAATAGGTGGAAAGGAGGAAAAAGCTATGGAAATGGGGTAGAAATTTCTTATGTCTTTTCCCTTTGCTCTTGTGTAAATGTCCCAGGAGAGGCAAGTGCATTCATTCCTGTGGAAAGATAGAGATTCTGAGGGTGTGGAAGAGAAGGAGAGAGAACGTTGGAGGGAGAAGAACAGTAATACTTAAAAAGGGACATCAGAAAGCAGAATGTGAAGGCTGTTGTATACTTAAGCTGCTAATGTCCTTCTTGGTGCTCTTAGACTTCCAGATACCTCTGACAGCTGCTTCTGGCACAACTAGGCGGTGATCAATAAGTCATGCATTAATAGCCCCAATTTTCCTTTATTTTCTTCATTGTTCACTTGATTGCTGAAATCAAACTGAGACAAATCAACAAGAAACCTTCATTAAACCCAAATTTGTTGTTTAATGATACCATTTCTTTTGTCTAGATTTCAAAAATATCAAAGTTTTGAATTTATTTCCAAATGAAAGTATATTTTAATTTTTCAGAATGGCTTTGGAAGCTGCTTTTATATTTTCATTATTATTGTCCCATGTGATATTGCCATAGCTGGAGTGAGGGAGATATGTAAGACATGCCTTTCTTCGTGCTGATTGTTTTAGGTTATAATTCTTTCATTTGTGATTTCCATAATCACTACTAAGTACTGTTGTTCCTCAGGCTTATGTCCCAATGGGACATGTATAGAAGCCCTCAGAAATATATTTCATACACTCTTAAATTGTGTTTCTACAAAAACATAACTGTAAAAATAACAAAATTTGTGAAGATGATCTACCACCCATGTTGACATATAACATTAAGAGCAATTTTAGATTAAAAAAATAACCATCAGAATGTGGGAGAGAAGTATTATTTTAAGTTTTTAAATCAATATTAAATTTAACTACAATAGAATCTCCCTCCAGCCCAATAGGTGCTTAAAAAGAAGCTTTTACCATGTTTCTGTCTTTGTATAACACTGAAAACAGCTTGATACATTGTCCTTGGTGCTACCTGTCTGAGCCTGTGAATGTCAGAACTTACCCTGAAACTAGTTACTTCAGGCCCACAGAGTTTTCATAACTCGTTATCTGAAATTGCTTTCAATTGCTCTCATTTCTGCTCAAGGAATATTCTTCCTTGTTCAAACCCTTGAGCTTCTCTCAGTTGCAACAGCAAGAAAATTCCTGCCATACTCAGCAAATTTTAAGCTGAGCTAAACACAGGAAAACACCAACAACCTCTGTGTCCTACACTGAGGGCGGCATCCCCGGACGGGGAAGGACACGGACTCAGAGCCTGCTGTCTGCATCCCAATACTATCCTACCTTTGCCTTTTATGGGGTGTTTTATATGCCTTGGTTTTCTTATCTGTAGTTAGAAATACACTACTACCAACCTTAAAGGATTTTATGAGGAACAAGTGAGTTGAGACAGGTAAAGTACTAGAACAGTGCCTGGCACCTGGTAAGTGTTATACTTGCACTTATTATATGAATTAGGAAAGGACGTTTAGGTGCTGTTTGTCCATCTGCTCTCTTCTTAAAATTCTGAAGCTTGTCTTTTATCTGAAATCCTTGCTATATCCTTTTAAAATATTAATACATTATTAAAAAATTTTAAAAATCTTTCAATCTCAAAAGAACTATTATTTCATTATTTTTCTGTTTCTAGTAATCAGATCTTAGAACTAATACTTTGAATATAATCAAATATATATTTCAGGATCCTAATATTTCTCATAGTTTAGAGCAGTGTTGGCAAATTATGTCCCTGTGGGCCCAATCCAGCTACCACTCATTTTTATAAATGAAAGCTCTGTTAGAACATAACTTTATCCATTCATTTACATATTGTCTATGGCAGAGTTGAGTCATTGGAACAGAGACTGAATGTTCTGCAAAGCCTAAAATATATTAGCTATCTGGCCCTTTACAGAAAAAGTTTGTCAGTATTTGCTTACAAATATTAGTACAGTGTTATAATCTTTCCCAAACTATTAATAACTCTTTTATATACACGTCTTGATTTTTGCCACATCTGCCTATTGCCCGTTATTTAATATTTTCTTTAAATAGATTCATCTTATTTTTAGTTAAGTTTATTTTATAAAAGAAGCTTTAGATTATTTTAAATGAAAAAATGTAAGATATTTAAGAAAGCAAATATGCTATAAATAAATTGATTTGTTATTAAATTCAAGCTGAGTACTATTCCTTGCTTGTCTGAGACCTGCTCTCTTAGGTAATAAAGGAGATTTTCAATCATTGAAGAGATGATAAAGACATTCTTGGCACCACACTAAAATGTTAATCTTGCTGTAATCAGAGGATTAAGTGAGAATTGAAAAAGGTAGGTATCATTTTTTCATTACATGTGATTCATGCCGTTTAATGACACCTATGAGTACCTCCTACAGTAACTTTGGGTATCACTCTTAATTTTGTGTATCTGCAGCGATACACACTGTATGCTTCCAGAAACACTGGATGAGCAGCAATGGCAAGGAAAATGCCAGCTAACCCCAGCTAACGTGTATTTAGAGCTTATTCTTTGTCAGGTGCTCTTCTAAGAACTCTGAATGTGCAAAGTTAGTTGTTATTAGCTCATTAGTTCTCATGATGACCTCTGAAGTAGGTCTACTCTTTTCCCTTTGTACAGGTGTGACAGCTAAGGCAGAGAGAGGCTAGTGACAGCTAATAAATGGCAACCCTGGTAATCAGGCAATGATCAAGGATTAGGAGTACAGGCATGGCTGCCAGTTGTGTCCAGAAAATTTGAGATCAATTTGAGTTTTCAACTTTTTTCTCTGTATCGTAGATATTTTAGTAGAAATTTAGGAAGAGTTTTGTTAGAAACTAAGAGCTTATTAAGAAACTATTATTTTGTTTCTGTCAAGTTGTAATATCTCCTTTCTATAGGTCATTAAATATAAAATGTCTGATTTCGAATCAAAAGTGTAGTTTATTATATCTCCAACAAGAAGCAGTACAATTAACCAAAGTATGCGCCTAAACTATCCACACAGTTTTGCCATCTTAACGGTAGCTCATTTATGCCAGCAGTCGAGAAGCCTGGAGAGCCAGTGATGATAAAATTGCAAAAGGTGTTTTCCACAGCTTGTTAAGAATTGAATATTTTTCCTTGCAAGAAGTGGTCCAAAGCCAGGAAGCAGTGGTAGTCAGTTGGTGCAAGGTCTGGTGCATACGGTAAATGACAGAGAGTTGCCAAATCTAGCTTCTATAGTTTGAGCAGCCTCGTTTGTGTGGCATGTGGTCAAGCATTGTCTTGCAAGGGAATTGACCTGTTTCTGTTGACCAATCTCAGCTGCTAAATTGCAAGCATCATCATCATTTCATCCAATTGGTTGCAGTAGATATCTGCTGTAATGGATTGACCAGGTTTCATGAAGCTATAGTGGATAATACCAGCCCTGGACCACCAAACAGATACTATTATCTTTTTTAGATGAATATTTGATTTTGGACTGTGTTTTGGCATTTCATCTTTATCCAACCATTGTGCAGAATGCTTTTGATTGTCAAAAAGAATCCATTTTTCATTACACGTAACAATACGGTGTGGAAATGGTTCACCTTTATGACATGACAGCAAAGAGGCAAGCTTTGAGATGATTTCTCTTCTGACACTTATTTACTTTATGAGGAGCCCATCTATCCAGCTTCTTTACCTTGTCCATTTGTTTCAAATGGTCCAATAACATCAAACTTTGCTGCTAATTCATGCCTAGGTTGAGCTTCCACTACAGCTTTCAGCTCATCATTAACCACCTTGATCTCAGGTTGCCCACATGGCTCATTTTCAATATTAAAATCACTAAAATGGAACTTCTCAAACTACTGATATACTGTGAGTTCATTAGCCACATCCTTCCCAAACACTTCGTTGATATTTTGAGCTGTCTGCACTGTGTTGGTTCCACGACGGAATTCATATTCAAAAATAACATGAATTTTTGACTTATCCATGGTTTCACAAAAATTGCTCTAAAAAAATTTGAAAGATAATCACAAGTCAAACCATGCATTTGAAAGATTGAGAATGTACCTTCACAATAAAAATAAAACAAGAAGTGTCAAAGTGAAATGTCAGAGATATCAACTGTCAAACTTAGTATTTAAGAAAATTGAACATTTCATACTTAATAACCTAAATAGTTTGAGGGTATTGAGAATGGATATTGATGAATACAAATGAATGATAATAGGATGCCTTTATTTTCTGTTAGATTAGTGAAATATTTTTTAAATTGTAAAATGTCCAATTTTGTAAAGATATAATAAAAGTTTTGAGGTTATATATTACATTTATAAATTTTTGGTGGCAATGTACTTTGATAGAATAGTTTTCAGTAAATAAATTTACAATGTGTCTTAAGGACCATAATATGTTTCCTTAAACCCAAAATTCAACTTTGGGGACTCTATCGTGAAGAAGTAATATTAATGATATTACAAATAAAGATACTTTGGAAACAAACAAAAATTAATACAAGCTTTGAAACTGAATAGGCTCCAGAGTGAGAGTCTATTGCCTGGTTTAAGTGAGATATCAACAGACTGAAAATGCAGCATCTGAACCAAAGGGCAGGGGCATTGATATTTTTACTTAAAGGGAGGTTATTATATGGGTCATGTGAGAGGTCTCACTTCAGTTTAGGCCTTTGAATTTTTAGTGGAAACAAATTTGATAAGAACTCTGGCAATGTATGGCAGAAAGAGCCAGGCTACATTTGATTCCTGGCTCTGCCTCTGAATGGTTTTAGGAGTCTTGGGTTCTAATCTTTAAGCAGAGATAAAATTGCTGATCCCGTTAGGAGTATTAAAATGAGACAATGTGTAAAAATGATCTCAAGGACATGGTTCTTGCTAGAAATGTTAGCTATTTTCCTTTTCCTATTTGGCTTTCTTTAACATGTAATGGATAAGAAAGACCAAAGTGTAGGGGGCTGAAGAATGCAGGTGGAGGGGGTGTTTTCTTTGCCTCAGGTGTGACAATTCTTTTTGTGATGTGGAAGCAGTATTTTTGACTTTTTGCCACCAAACATTAAATTTGATTTAAATTTCAAATGCAGTTACAGATAATCTCCAATCATATCCAAACAACAAATAACTCAGTAATAGACAGAAAACCAAAACTACTGGGAATTGAAACCAGGTTTTGACATTTACTTGCCCTGTAACCTTGAGTAAGTTAAACTTTCAATGCCTCATTTTCCTTTTCTGTAAAATGGGGATATAGATGACATCACTCAGAGGGTTAGGAAAATTTAGGTTTTGATTTTATACATTTATAACACTGCCTAACCCATATAAGCACTCTCTATATATTATATAAAATACTTTGACATCTCTGAAAAATGTCAGCGAGGTAATCATTTTAATGCTTCTTGAAGCTGCTGGTAAACATTTCTCATTATGACACCAATCTTCCATATATGAACTCTTAAATAATGAGAAGGGCAAGATTTGACTCTGCTGTCTTTAGTTCTTGGTCTTCTTGTAGTACGTAATATGTTATCTTGTTGTCAAGGTAACAGAATTCAAGATGGTTTTGTAAAATGATAATGGGCTCATTTTAAAAAATGTCAGAAAATGTTTTAGAAAAGCAGGTGTCTTAACAAAATTTATTGAAAGCAAAAGTGTCTAAATCTCATTGAAGGCAGAGAATCGATTGCAGTTTGGTTGTCTTATTGAAAGCAGCCTGTATTTTGGAACAGGAGCGTGGCATTTAATATCCCCACAATAATGGGGCGGAACTTTTCAGAGTGAGAACATGAGGAGCTGGTAAAGATTTTTTCCCTTGAAAAAGACATAAAATAGCAGCAGATTTCACTGACTTATGATGGGGTGGGGAGAGTGGTATGTGAAGGGATGTGACAGAAGGAGTCTTAGCCTTACGTAATTGTAGCCATTTTCACCCGGCTTCTCTATGTGAATTCTGGAACCAACTCACTCATGTGCTAAGCCAAAAAAGTAATAATAATAAGAAAACTAGGAAAATATAATTTGGGAACATATAACCTCATTTACATGTCACCTAATTTAAATTGTTCAGAAGAAGGATTTACGCTATTTTGCCTTTCTAACATGCATCCGTTAGTCATAAAAAATGTTTATTCTCTTTTTGCAATCTCAAGAAAAGAGGTGTGTATGAGAAAAAGAGTAATAAGATATATGAGATATTTTACAGCTTCATTGCTGTGTTTTTGATCTTAATTTAATACATATACTATTTAGTTAATCTGATAACTATATATTTAAAACAAAGAAAAATGTGGGCTTTTCCTAATTGCGTGTAGAGCAATCAGGGTGTAGATTGCAAGTAATAGAAATTGACTCTAGAGTTTTTAATTAAAAAAGTCAGCCCTGCTTGAGACCAGCACTGGACTCCATGCTGATGGCTGATGCCATGACATGATTCTAGTGCTTCCCTTTTCTTTGCATTATTTGCTCCAGATTCAAAGTCTGGGGCAGAGAGCCAGTGGCTGAGCCTGGGCCACATGCCTGTGCTCTGGCTTCAGGGGTTGCGAGAAGAACCATGCGCTTCCCCTTACATGCCATAGTGGGTCTGTGGGAACTTGCTTTCCATCAAGTCTCATGCAAAGGAGGGTCCTTCTAGTTAGGAAGGAAGTTTAGACACTGCATAGACAAAATAAAAACAAATACTCTACAGCTGTGGTCCCTAAACCCTGGGCCTGTTAGGAACCGGGCTGCACAGTGGGAGGTGAGCAGTGGGGAGCAAGCGCAGCTTCGTCAGTGTTGACAGCCCCTCCCCATTGCTCACATCACTGCGTAAGCTCCGCCTCCTGTCGGATCAGTGGCAGCATTGGATTTTCATAGGAACATGAACCCTACTGTAAACTGCACATGCGAGGGATCTAGGTTGCGCCCTCCTTCTGAGACTCTAATGCCTGATGATCTGAGGTGGAGCCGAGGCGGTGACGCTAGCACGGGGGAGCAGCTGCTAATACGGAGAGGTTATCATTAGCAGAGAGGTTTGCCTGCACAATAGATGTAATATGCTTGAACCATCCCCAAATCATCCCCTGTCCCCACCGCCATGGGTCTGTGGAAAAATTGTCTTCCATGAAACTGGTCGCCTGGTTCCAAAAAGATTGAGGACTGCTGACCTACAGTGTAATGAAAATAACTGGAAAAAAAAATACTATCAAGAGTTTTATATTCATGCCATGTATAGGTGGGCTCTACTTGTATGAGAGGTCAAGGACTTGGATTGCAATATCTTATTAGAAATGAGCACCCTCTTGGATGTCCTAGAGGGATTCACCACTCAAGGTGATTTAAAACCTGGCAAAGTATCTCTCTTCCTTTACCCAAGGGGAGGAAAGGGGATGCAAATAGCTTTTCTTCTAGGAAACTAGATTCCCTTAAATGTAATGTCTTCTCTTCATAGTTTGGTTCTTAGAGTGACTAGGTGGTGGTGGAAGAGCTGATCCTGCGGAAGTCCTCTCCAAGAGCTCCCCAGGGAGATGCCTTGCACCGATGGCTGCTGGTTAGTAGAACTCGGGATGTGGGGTGTACAGCATCTTTTGTTCTCAGCTCAGGGTCTAAGCCCAAATTTCCAGACAATAGGAAAAATTTCTATTGTTACCAAATAACTTAAAGTTGTTATTCCTGAAGAGAATGAACGAATTAGATAAATGACGTTCAAAGACAGAACAGAAAAACCCATCCTGAAATAAAGGAATCTGCAGATGGAAGAGCCCAATGTACACCATTGAAAAGATGGTAGAGTAAGATCAAGCTATACTCTAGAGAAGTCCCTGACTTTCAAGGATTTACAAACAATTCTTAGGGCAAAAGAAAAAAGTTAACACATTTAGATTATATCAGACATAGAGGCTTTCAATGACAGAGTATCATGGAGCAACATCATATATCTGAGAGGAAAGAGTGTGACAATGATTTTTATTCCAACCTTCATAAACGTTACAGGTAGATATTGTCAAATATGCAAAAGGAAATAATAGCACAAATTGGCCATTGAAAACAATACCTAATGAAAATCAGACACTCAAGAAGTGAATTATGATAAAGATCTTGGAAGTAGGGAAGCTGGTATTAGAAGACTGGTGGTGAATATTAATATGTTTATATTAGGATTGGGGCTCAACAATGATGGGAATTGTGGTTACAGGGCAAAATCCAAGTGTTATAAATGGAGGCAATGTAAAAATAATCTGAAAAGCAAAATAATGAGAGATTGGGAGAAAAACTGTGAGGTAGAAGGAAATGTAAGTTTACTTTTTTTGGTAAGGAGTCAGATAATATGTTGTAAAGTAGATACTTCAGAAAATATAGTTTAAGTGTATCACTGAAACATTTCTTAAACAAAAGAGGACACAGACAACTTTGTAAAAAACTGAAAAAAGTGAATACTAAAATCAGAAAATATAAACAAAATGTCAGAAATAAACACAAAGCATGTCTGTTAGGAAAAAAAGAAGGTAAACAAGGTGAATTACTTGTAGCAAGAGAAAGATTCTCAGATTAGTTTCTATAAGAACAAAGATTTTTGTTTGTTGTGTTCATGGTTGTATCTACAATGCCTGGACCAGAGACAAAGTCAAACAGGCTTAGAAATGAAGAGACTATTTAGCTCAAGTAATCAAAAAGCTCAGTGGCGCAATGGGTCCTAGGAGATCTCTGGCCTTATTTTTCTGTGAAGGTCCCTGGTCTGCACCCTACTTTATGTGACTTGTTCTTAGACTTGCTTTCCTCATGGTCACAGGAGGGCTGCCCATAGCACTGTGGAAGTAGGATTCCCCATTCAATGTCATCACTCTCCTCCCTACCCCATCCCCCCAAATTCCTAAACCAATTGTAGAGGGGAGGTAAACAGGATTGCCACCTGATTGATTTAGACCAGGGTTTTCAAAGAGTGAAACACAGATCTCCAGGGGTCTCCAAGGCTCTTTCAAGAGGTCTGCAAGCTCAAAACCATTTTCACAGTAATTCTAAGAGATTATTTTCCCTTTTTGCTATGTTAACATTTGTCACAATGATACAAAAGTGATGGGATCAAACTGTTGGTACTTCAGCATGATTCAAGGAATGGCACCAACTGCACCAGTGACCGTTGCATTCTGCACTGTCTGTCACTTGCAGCCAAAAAAAAAAAGAAAAAGAAAAAGAAAAAGAATTCATTTTCACTAGGCATGTTGTTGATAAAACAATAAAAACTATTAATTTTATTCAATCTTGACCCTTGAATAAATACATGTCTTTTACTATTTTGTTGGGGAAATCAGAAGTAAGCCTGAGCACCAGTGAGGTTCCTGGAAGTACGACGGTCATCTGAAGAAAGCACTTTGAAATTGTTTGACATGTGACTGAACTAGAAGCTCTTTTCACGTAAAATCATTTTATTTCACAGAACCACTGACAGACAAATGACTGTTATTCAGACTTAGGTACTTGACAGACATTTTCTTGAAAACAAATGAAGTGAATCTGTCACTTCAGGGAAACCACTGACAGTATTTTTTGCCAAAGAGGAAATTCATGCAAACTTTCAGGCAAAAATTCAAAATTTGGAAAATGTCTGTCTGCTACCATGAGTTCAACAGCTGCCCGATGTTAAAAGACTTTTCTGGTTATACTGTTGGTGATATTACCAAACGTGACTTTTTTGGATATTGTATAATAAAATGTGTTAGCTTTTAGAATATTTGCATAATTTGGAGAACGAATATTTTCCAAATAAGCAATGTGTGCTCCTACAAAATTGTGTTTGGTTAAAAGATCCATTCAAACTACAAAATAGGCCAATAAATTTTTTTTCTTTTTTTTTTTATTTCAGCATATTATGGGGGTACAGATGTTTAGATTACGTATGTTGCCCTTTCCTCCCCCAAGTCTGAGCTTCAAGGATGTCCATGCCCCGGATGGTGTGCATTGCACACTTTGTGTATGCATATACCCGTCCCCTCCTCCCCTCTCCCCTCTCCCCCCTGCCCGACATCCAATAAATGTTATTCTTATATGTGCACTTATGTGTTGATCAGTTAATACCAGTTTGATGATGAGTACATGTGGTGCTTGTTTTTCCATTCTTGGGATACTTCACTTAGTAGAATGTGTTTCAGCTCTTTCCAGGAGAATACAAGAGATGCTATGTCACCATTGTTTCTTAAATCTGAATAGTACTCCATGGTATTTTTATACAACAAAATGTTTAAAGAGTATAAAATGTTTGTTGACATGGCTTCAGATTCTATATTCCAACTAACATTTAACATGCCAGTTGTTGATGCAGTATAGTATCAAAAAAGAATATCTACAATTATCTGAAAACCATAAAAATACTCTTCCATTTTGCAACCACATATCTGTGTGTGGCTGGATTTTCTCTATATAATTTAATCAAACAACATATCACAACAGATTGAATGCAAAACAGATATTAGAATGTCTCTTCTATTAAGCCAGATATTAAAGGAATTTGAAAAAATGTGAAACAATGCCTCTTTCCTCATTACATTTGTTTTAGTTTGATAGATATAGTTTTTTTAAAAATAAAAAGATGCTAGTTGTGTTAATATTTAACAAGTTTATTATATTGTTATTTTAAAATGAATTAATAAATAAATATTTCAAAATTTTCTGTTTTAATTTCTAATATAGTAAATATTGATGGATATAACCCATATAAACAAAAGATTTTTGGAGTTTTTGATAATTTTTAAGTGTGTAAAGGGTACCTGAAGTCATAAATTTTGAGAACCATTGATTTAGATTAATCAGGTGTCTTCTGTGGAGCTGGATGGTGACTCAATTCACCTTAAATTATGTAGCTTCTATGTATAGCTTCTATATAATTGCGAAGGGAATGAATAATGTTAGGGAAACAACTGCAATTTTCAGTTCAATGATGAAGGGTAAAATCCATAATAAATATATAGTATAACAAAACTTTATATGCCAAATAACATACTGTATTGTATTAATGGTTGGCAATACAATATTAGTAAGAGATTTTTAAGTCACATCTTTCGGCCCATGACAGATCAAGTAGATGAAAAAATAAGTAATGCTATAAAGATCAAAATAATGTAGTTACTATTGGACTCTGTACCATAAAGATGAGCTTTTTTAAAAAATAATTTTCAGAATATTATGGGGTTACAAAAGTTTTGGTTACATAAATTGCTTTTGTACTGTTTGAGTAAAAGTTCTAAGTGTGCCCATCACCCAGATAGTGTGCATTGAACCAGTTAGGTGTGAATTTACCCACCCCCTCCACCCTCCTCCCCCCTGCTTGATTTCTGATGAATGTTATTTCCTATATGCACATAAGTTTTGATAGATTAGTTCCAATGTAATGGTGGGTACATGCGGTGTTTGTTTTCTCATTCTTGTGATACTTCACTTAGAAGAATGGTAAAGACAAGATTTTATAAAAATTAATCATTATATTAAGCCTAAAGAAATCCTTAATATATTAAAAATTAGAAACACTAAAGACTACATATTCTGACCACAATGCAGTTAAACTAAAGAACAGTAAAAACTAGAACTTTTACATCCAAGAATCTTTAAAAAAACCCAATTCAGGGCCACCATATTTTGCAGTTCTGTGGGCATCAGTCACATGGGGCCCAAGTTGTGTTCCATAGAGTGACATTCAAATATAATACAATTTAAATAGTGGTTTCTACTTGGGCAATATGGGAATCTTTGATTTCATTCTTAAGTAACTCTATGAAAGATGAAATTTAAAATGTAATTTCAGAATATTTAGAAAATCAAATTATACCCCCCATGGGTTAAGTTGATATTAAGAGGAATACTTATAGTTTAAACAATTACAGTATTAGACAAAAATAAATAAAATAAATATACTAAAAATCTAAGATTTTCTAACCCAAGAAGCTAAAAATATTAACAAAATACACCTAAGAAAACCAAATAAAGAGATTGAACTTAATAGTACTAATTAATAAATTAGAAAACAGAAAACAAGCTATAATTGGTAAATAAATCATAAGTTATTTATTTGAGAAATCAACTAGCTAGCCTAAACAAAGGAACAGTAAACAACAAATACTCAAAATTAAAAGTGAAAATATGGATGGAAAAAATAATAGGTAAAGAGAAAAGTCAAGTAATTATTAGACTATGTCATAGAAAATTATGAAATATAAGAAATCAGAAAGAAATGAATGATTTTCTAAAAAGGTGAAAATTACCGAAACTGATTCGAAAGCAGTATAAAATATATTAATATACAAAGTAGGCCTATTAAGTGATGACCCAATTTCCAGAAGGCATAAAATGAAAGATGTTTGATTATTATAATATTAAAAACATATGTACGAACCCAACACCATGTAAAAAAAAGTAAAAATTCATATTAAATTGTGGCAAAATATGTTTCTATCTATCTATTTATCTATCCGTCTACCTACCTATCAGTCAATTATCTATCTCTTTGTCTATTTCAGATATATATTTAGGAATATAAGAACTAATTTCTTTAATCTATATAAGATATAAAAACCAAAAAGAGGCAATTCAATAGAAAATAGAAAAGTATATATGCAGACAAGTCACAGAAGAATAAATATAGATGACCAATAAATAAATAAAAAGGTGTTTAATTGCTGACATAGCAATGCAAATCAACAAAAATTAGATGCTGCACTTTTCACCTACCAGAATGGCAAAGATTCAAAATTGGGATGTGGAGAAATGAATGATCTTTTATATACTCTTCGTGGGAGTGAACATTAGTTCAACTATTTTGGAGAGTTATTTATTAATCTGTCAAAATTAAAAATGTACATAATCGATTATTAAACAGGGCATTTTCTTGTCTGAGTAAATGTCCTAAAACTAATAACAATAGATGATAATTTTTCCCTTAGTCCAAAGAGAAGTTCTAGGTCGTCTTTTAAAGAATTGCAAAGAGTGGATTGACACTTACTTTGTAATTCTGAGTCTATCACCCAAATAGCAAGAGTTATCAGGAAAAGAAAGTGTGATGGATTCTCCTCCCTTCTCTTTTCTCAAGCCAAGTAAAGAAAACTTCATGAGAACTGCCTAAAAAGAGTGGGTTGTCAGTCAGGAAAATACTAAAAGGATAGTCCTTGTTCCCCTTTCCCACTGGAGAATTCGAAACAGGTTTAGGTCTGACTTGGATGAAGGGGAGAAGATTTAAATTGGGTGAGAGTATGATCAGCTGGATTTTTAAAAAATATCTTAAAGGAGACACTGGAAAATTATGCAATCTGCTTGAAGGGTAGGGAGGGAAGACCATCAGTGAGATAGAATGAAGCGGTAGTTTTGCTTATATGAGGCTGTCGGGAAAGTATCCAGCCATGTAACCATTCCTATTGTATCAATGATGGCTGGATACTTTCCAGATAGCCCTTGTACTTCACTGAGTTCAGCTCATTTAATAGACAGTTACATGCTTTTTGACTCAGCAACTCTACTACTAGGAATTTGTCTTACAAATACATAACACAAAAGTGCCAGCGATGGTGTTCATGGAAGTGTTTGTTATAGCAGAAAACTGAAAACACCTGATATGTTTCAAAATGTAATAGTCAAATGGGTTACTATATAGTTATATCATGACATACTTTGCAGTTATTAAGAATAGTGGGATATACCGATACGTACATGGGCATGGAAAGATAGCCAGAATATTTTATGTTTCAGAACAAAATGATCATGTTTTTGTGAGAAAAAGAAGTGGATTTCCATAACTATCTTCATCATAGAGATGAGGGTCATGAAGACATCTAATTAATTAATTTAATTTTTTTCTTTAAAAATTAAAAGTGTAACATATACCTACTATAAAATATTTTGTCTGTATAATAGGATAAAAGTAAAACAACATCAACAACAAATCCTTCCATTTCTATCCTAATTCGTTTTCTCACCCCCAGAGGAGGTTTTAACATTTTTTTTTCTAGTTCTGTGGATACAATTATGCAATACCTGTGCATGGATTTTTTTTAAAAAGGTCATGCATTACGATTTTTTATTTCTGGTGAGACAGAGTCTTGCTCTGCTGCCCAGACTGGAGTGCAGAAGTGTGATCACAGCTCACTGCAACCTCCAACTCCCAGGCTTAAGTGTTCATCCTGGCTCTGCTGCCCAAGTAGCAGGACTACAGCTGCACACCATGATGCTCAGCTAATTTTTTAAAAATTATTATTATTATTATTTGCAGGGACAGGGTCTCCCTGTGGTGCCCAGGCTGGTTTTGAACACCTGGCCTCTAGTGATCCTCCCACCTCAGCCTCCCAAAGTATCAGGATTACAGGGATGCACCACCGCACCCAGCCTATGCATTTTTTGTATGGTTAAAATATGCAAAGAGGGAAGTGAAAGAAAAATCATTAAATACTTTTCTTTTAGTTTAAATCTTACCTAATTTGAGGAAAGTTCCTCTATAAATTTTTGTGCTATTGTTCTCTTTTGACTCACTTTTTTTTTTTTGATTTATGTGTTTCCAAATGCTGACTACTTTCACTTTTTGTCAAAGATGAAGTCATCAGAAACAGGAACAGTTACAGTGAATCAGAGGTCGTGTTTAGTGAAGGCCGTGTCATGGTGTCATGGAAAGAGTTTGAGTATTAGAAGTCTGAACGGCCTTGCAGTGTTTCAAAGTGCCTCCCTTACAATGATTCCTAAGTATGCCGTTTGGTTTCTTACATAGTAAAATCTAGTAGGATGTATATTCATCACTTGTATTTTTACTTTAAGCAAATGAATGCATAGCAGTAGCCTTTCTATTTTCCACTCTTTAAGTTTTTTTTTTTTTTCCAGAAGTACCAGATCATATTGTCCAAACTATTAGGAACACTAATCCCATAAGATGCACCATAAGAGAAAGGTTCTGTGGATAAATTATTTTGGAAAATGTTATATACAGTATCTCTGCTTTTGGTAGTCTCTGCACATGAACATATTAAAGGCTTAATTTCTTTAAATAATCTGAACATAGGAGTCTCCCCCTGTTAACATCTGCAAGGGCTCCCGTTCATCAAAGCTTACAAGAAAGAGACTGCAAGAGGGAAAAGAACTTGATTCCTTCCTGTGGCATTTCATGGAGGACTTAGGCTAATGAGGCAGTATTCTATAGCAGTTTCTGCAACCAGACAGATCTGGGTTTGGATTTTAATCCTCTCTCCCCTGTATTTAAAATAATTTGGATAAATTTTTAACATTTCAGAATCTTTAGTTTGAAAACAAGTTTCTTGGGTTGTAGTCAGTTAAATGAGATGAGGTGTCTAAAGTAGGTGCTCAATAAGTACAG
>CAUYSK010045559.1:0-20118 GCA_963575035.1 Avahi laniger | reverse complement strand
AAAGTCAATTAATATAGTTTCTACTTTAAGAAAATAGAAGATAAAAACAATATGATTGTATCAATTGTTGCAGAAAAAAATTTAATGAAATTCACATGTTTTCATGATAAAAAAGTAAGATCAGGCCGGGCGCGGTGGCTCACACCTGTAATCCTAGCTCTCTGAGAGGCCGAGGCGGGTGGATTATTTAAACTCAGGAGTTCGAGACCAGCCTGAGCACGAGCGAGACCCCGTCTCTACTAAAAAAAAAAAATGGTAAGAAATTATCTGGACAACTAAAAATATATAGAAATAATTAACTGGGCATGGTGGCGTATGCCTGTAGTCCCAGCTACTCGGGAGGCTGAGGCAGGAGGATCACTTGAGCCCAGGAGTTTGAGGTTGCTGTGAGCTAGGCTGACGCCATGGCACTCACTCTAGCCAGGGCAACAGAGTGAGACTCTGTCTCAAAAAAAAAAAAAAAAAAGTCATCTCCTCCACGATTCCTTCCCATGACCTATCATCAGAAATAATCTCTTCTTACTCTAAATTTCCTCTAAACTTTCCTATAGCACTTTATATCTCTTTACCTCCTAACACAGTCATTTATGTACATAAGGGCAGAATCCTTTTCTAATTTATCTTTGAAGCAAGGTACTTTAATGAAAGATACACGCTGTCCTTTCTCTCTTGCTTAAGGACTATACTACTCCCAGTTTCAATTATAACCAAATAATAATAACAACAAACAAGAAAATTACCCCCAACTCTTATCACCGTAACACTGAAATTCTCTTTCCCACAACCCCCACAGACCACACAACTCTGCACTAACTCAACTGAACAGTATTCCTGAGCACCTACTTTGTGAAAAGCAGTGTGGTAAGAGGTGCTGCTGCTGGGTACCAAGTAGAAAAAGACAGTCCCACTCTAAAGGAGCATGGAGAAAAAGACAAATACACATAGTTACGCTGTCCCTTCTCTCCCATACAATGTCAGCTTCATCTTGCAAAATCCAGCCATAAAATAATCTTTCCCTAACTGAACTCTCACACATTAACTGTTTGCATCATTTCCTTGGCAATTATGTATTGCCTGGTGACATTGAGACCTCTCATTCTCTGACGTTGGGTAACTTTTCAAATGTTTGTGCCCTGTCTGTCCAATTAATCTGTAAACCTCCTAAGGGCAGGACTGGGTTATATACTTCAGCATCCTCTCCAGTTCTGCCAGAGTGTCCTGAACAATGGAGGAGCTCAAAAATGTTTTTTACTTGCTTTGAAGTAACGATTTACTTTATTGGCAGTATTTTTCCCAACTTCCTCACGTCAGGAAAAATGAGCAATGTAATATTATCAAGCCATTCAAAATAAAAATAGTTTTTAATAACATAGGAAATGTTTAAATAAAATTGTTTCTAAAATAACTTGAGAAAATACTTAGGTTAGAACATAATAACAATCTTCCACAAAACTGTTACACAATCTATGCTTGAAAATCTTCTGTAACTTGAGTTTTCCCAAAGCAACTCAGACACTTTTTGGAAATTTCTTATTGTTATAAAGTTCTTCCTAGCATTAAGCAGGTTTCCACTGCCTAGTTCTGCTCCCCTGGTACCACACGTGATAAATTGAACTCCTCTTCCATTTCTCAGGCATTTTTTAGTAATGTAGGCAAAATGTTAATGGAGCAGTGAATGAATTCCTATACTGGAGGAGAGGCCAAACTTCTGAGATTCTGATTTTATATTACCTCTAAATCTTGTTTCCACATTAAATGGCCTCAGTCCTTTCAATTATTCTTCATACGTCGTAATTTGTAGACCCTTTATCATCCTGGAGCGATAACCAAGGCTCAACTAGTGGATTAACACCCACTGATCGGGAGTGGCTCCCCAGGTTCTATGTTGAAAAGGATTCCGCTCTATCAGCAGTGCTTGCCGTGGGTATGAAAGAACCCACCACAAATCTAACATCCTTGCTCTAGACTATCAAGGTTCCTCTTGAAAGTATGGCCTCCAGAATTGAACACCAATTTCGGGCAGCTTCTGATCAGTATGTAGGACAATAGAACCATCTCTTCCTTAGTTGCGCATACTGCACATCTATTAGCACATACCACATATCTATTAATGAGTTAAAGAACATGTCAGCTTTCTTTCATTTCTTTTTCTTTTCCCACTAATGCTATTTCCACTAGTGCTACTTCTCTCCCTATCTTGTACTTAGACACTTTTGGAACCGCAACGTGGAACATCATATTTATCTCTATTAAATGTCATCGTTAGATTCAGGGTACTTTGGAAGCAGAATTTGTCATGCCGTGTACTAACTAACCCTCCAGCAACAAATTTAATCTATATTATTGGTGAGCTCATATATAGTCCCAATAAAATTGTTTACATATAACATGCCCTAAAGAGTTTTCTCTGCATTAAAAACCGAGCAGCTCTTTTCTTATTGCAATAAAATTCGTAACATAAATTCGCCATTTTTAAACCATTTTAAAAGCATGCGATTCAGTGGCTTTTAGTGTATTCACAATGTTGTGCAACCATCATCACTAATTCTAGAACGCTTTCACAACCCAAAAACAAACTCCACACCCATAAAGCAGTCACTCCCTATCTAGCAGCTCTTTTTGAATCTGATTTATTCAACCAGTTACAGCTCATCTTAATATTACAGTCTAGTTCACATTTATCCAACCCATCTGCAAGAGTATCACAAGACATACTTTCAAATGTCTTGCTGAAATCTAGACATTACTGTGTTTTTCTGATTCATCAATCTGGTAACCCTGTCCAAAAGCAAATGATGTTAATGTAACAGAGCTTTTTTTAGGGAGCCCATGTTGGCTCCTAAACATCAATTTTCTCCCTAAGTGCTCATAAACTACTTGACAATGTGCTCTGGAATTTTGCCTGTCTAATGTTTTGCCAGAAACTAGTTCACTAGACCAGAGTCTGTGATATCTTCTTTTCCTTTTTAATAATTAGTATATTTGCACTCCCCATTTTTAAAAAACCATTCTCCTGTCTTTCACAATGTCTTCAAGATCAATGACTACAGTTCAGCAATTATACATACCCAATTAGTACAATCATGGCTTTAATTTAAGCTCTATGAGCCAACAACAGGAAAACTCAATGGAGAATGGAGGGAAACAATAATATAATAAAACATAAAACAGTGAGAACTGACCATGAACGTGTCCCAAATTCTTATTTGAAATGGTATCTCAAACCCGTAATTCTAATACAGAAGTGTTTCCCAAACCAGGATAACCTGAAACACTGTTTCTAAGAAGATGATTTGTGAGTAAAGAGCGACAGTAAGTTAGGTGTGCGGAAGATTGCATACACTATCCTCTGCCTTGGAGATTCAGAATTCACAGCTCCACAAGAAAGATTTTAAGTTACCTGCCAGTTAAATAATTTGTTTAACTTGGTTTATTTAACCCAGTATTTCTGAAATTTGTTTCACCACTAAACCCTTTCTTCGATGTCACAGTACTCATTAACATTAACCAGAATATACCACAAAATATACTGATATGTAAAGTCAGCCACATTGTTCTTCAAACTCTTAACTTGTACTCTCCTTTAAGACAAAGAATAAACTTTGTTAGTTTGGCAAGTCTATTCACCTCTTCCCAGTCTTTAAGTCAGAGCTGTTAATCCAAAACCTGTTTTCTCAATGCCCACTTCATTACACACTATTAATCTGTTTAACTTCACAATACAACTTGCTTGAAAGCACTCTGGAAAATTCTAGCCAATTTCCCTAAAAGGATATTTAAGCCATATGTTTCAAAAATCTCAACAGTTGAAACTGACTTGTTCTGAAAAAAATTAAATCTTGGTTCACATACTAGAGCATATGGCACATTTCAGAGCACTTTTCATAAGAGAGACATTGCTAATGCTTAAGACATGATCCAAAATTTGGAAGGAAAAAAAAAAAAAGCAGGATCTCTACCTTACTTCTCACACCAAAATAAATTCCAAACGGAATTTATTAAAGAGTTAAATGTTAAAACTCTTTATACCTTAAAACAACTAGAAGAAAACATGTGGGAATGTTTTTATATAATCTCAGTACAATATAGATAAGGATTCTCTAAAAATGACACAAAAAATTTCAAAACCTAAAATAAAAAGATGAAGAAATTCAAATGTTATACAAAATCCAAATTTAAAGGGCAAACTGGAATAAATGTACCATACATACAAAGAGCCAATTTCCTCAATATATAAAGAGCTCTTATAAATCAATAATAAAAAGACTAATGATCCAATAGAAAAATCAGCACAGAATTCTGCCAAAACAGTTCACAGAAAAGGACATACAAACGGCTTTTAAACACACGTGAAGATATTCAGCTTCACTCCTAATTAATCTGAAAATGAAACTACAATGAAACACCATATTCACTATGAAACTGGCAAATATAAAAATAACTCATAATATTCTGGGTTGGTAAAATTATGGGGAAAACGGCCCTCTCATATGCACATTACTGAAAGACAGACATGTAAACTGGCACAACATCCAAAGAGAACAAGTTGGCAATATTTATAAAAAACTAAATATGCATATTCCAGATATTGCTCTTTTAGAAATTTATCTTGCAAAAATAGCCACACATGCACAATGACTTACCTACCTACAAACTTGCTAACCATAGCACTACATAATAGCAAAAGCTGGGGAGAAAATGTTCATTGAGAGGTTAAATCCATAACTGAAAACTAAGAAACTATGAGGAAAAACAATGAGGCACTCTTCTGTATTCACATGGAATGAGTCTTAAGATGCAAAGCAAAGTGTATAGTGTGCTACTATTTCTAAACAAAGAAATAAAAGTGATTTGTAGGGGCTGGGCATGGTGGCTCACGCCTGTAATCCTGACATTTTGTGAGGATGAGATGGGAGGATCGCTTCACTTAAGGTCAGGAGTTCGAGATCAGCCTGAGCAAGAATGAGAGACACCCCCTCCCCACCTCACCCCCACCTCCCCGGTCTCTACAAAAAGATACAAAAATTAGCCAGGTGTGGTGGTGCCTGTCTGTAGTCCCAGCTACTCTAGAGGCTAAAGCAGGAGAATTGCTTGAGCCCAGGAGTTTGAGGCTACAGTGAGCTATGATAGCCTAGGCAACAGAGCAAGACCCTGTCTCAAAAAAGAGTGATTTGTATTTATACACACAGAATATCTCTGGAAGCATACACAATCATAATAGTAGTTTCATATGAGAAAGATAATCCAGTGGCCGGAGAAACAAGACTAAGGAGATTTTTTTCCAGTGTATATACTTGCCTAGCTTCTGAATTATGTATCAAATCTATGTATTATCTATTTTTTAATTAAGAAAAAAAGTTTTAAATAAAACAATTTTTGATTAAGACCAAATCTGTCTAAAGACTTCTTTGTGAGGATTCTCAATTTTTTAAAGGAAAATCCCCAAAGTCAAGCCATTGTCAAGCACTACCTTTTCAAACTATCAGTGTGACAAATAAGTGTTGCCCAAACTAATGACACAGCAATATGTCTTCAGGGAAGAAAAACATTTTCTTATAATGGTCATGGAAGTAGGTAATTTTTGTTTACTCTTAGCTGTTTTAAAGGTCATCTGAGATATGTTATTTATAATAAAATGATCTGTTGATTAATGACAATTGCATGTCTGTGAGACTTTTTCTATTTAAATTTTATTTTGTCATTTTCCTATCTTTAATGGTCATAGGTTTTTTTCCTCTTCTTCTCAACTTTCCCTTTTCTCATTTTCCCCCATTCCTTATTTCTCAGTTCTTTCTACTTCAGTGTTTAGGATCACCAATTAATGGTATTCGAGAAAATACTTTGTTTCTTATGCTGCTAACCAATGATCCCAAGCAACAATCTGATACTTTTTAACCTTATGGATATCTATCAAAATAACAGTATTTCCTTCTACTACAAAAATCTCACAGTTCTTCTTAGAGCCCAATATTCTCTCAGTCCCAAACATCTGTCCCAACAGAAGCTGAGCCCTGGGCTGGCAGCTGCCTCTCCAATGTTCCCTCTGCTTTTTGTTATGATTTCCAATGAGTCAACAGGAAGGCATTCCAAGTAAAGGAGAAAGAGGCCTTTAGTCAGGCCTTTCCTCCACCCACAACTCCTAAAAATACAGTTCTTGCCAAATGATCCAAGGCAATTTCCAATCTAGTTTGCCACTCCTGTCTGCATGAGGTCAACTATTTAACAAACAAGAAATTGGTAGGAAGAAACACCTTTCTAAGCTGAATCCAAAGGAGGTAACGAGGGAGAAAAGCAATCGGGCAGAGTCAACAATCTAGTTAGACACAAAAATACATAGGACAAATTAGAGACTTGCCCTCATAAAGTCAGAGTTGCAGGTGGAAGAGACTCTGCAATAAGAGGCAAAAAACAGTTCTAATCCCTCAGCCACTGGGCAGCTAGGCAAACTACTTGACATCTCTGCCTCTGGGCGCCAGTTAACTTGATGTGGGACTTAAATGTTACCCGTCAGTGTCTTAAAAGGTATCACAAACCTGGGCTTGAATTCCACTGATAGTTGCATGACCTTGGGACGAGTGATATTAACTCATTTTTTCCCTCTTTAAAAAAGAAAATGCCTATCTCACGGTAATGTTGTATGTAAATTTTATCATCGTTCTGCCTAATTAATGGTAGCTACTATTGTTGTCATTATTTTTAAAGTAGAAGTAGTACTGTAGCAGCAGACTAACATGGTAGTTAAGAGCAAGGGCTTTGTAGTCCTTTCCAAACCTGAAATCTGGATCAACCACTTACTCAATGAGTGAGTTAACCTCTCTGAACTCTGTTTTCTTATCTGTTTAATGTAGATAATAAGTACTTCATGGGGCTTCAAGAATAGCTAATTAGATAAAGTACATAAAGTGCTTAGCACAGTACCTAGTGCATAGTAAGTACTTGACAAATGGTCATGATGGTGGCAATGAGGAAGAGGGAGAGGCAATAGGACGACGCTGACTTTGGGACAGACAGGAAGTATCTTAGATCTTGATGGCCTCACAAATTGTTTCTGTTTTGGGAGATTTCTTTTGGCTTCCTTTTAGCTGTCTTAATGGTGAAGTATGGAGGTTTCCATGATAAAATGCCTTATTTAGATAACTAATTCTTCCCAACACAATTATAAAATTTTCTTTTAAAACACAACATTCGAACTTATACAAGTGAACTCTTGGTCTTTGAAATAATTAACCAGATCTTCCACTTACATGCTTAAAATTTCTTGATTCACATACTGTCAAACCACAGGGATCAATCATCTTACTTGGAGGGTTCCAGTAGGGGAAAAAAAACAAAAAATCAAGCGGCAGCATCCTGATTTGATCAGGTAGGCCTCAGCCCTCAGAGTTCAACTGGCACTTCACAAGCTAGCTCAAGATATGGTCTCTAGGCAACCAAGCTGTGAATTAAACAAACAGCCCCGGTAATATGAATCACTTCCGGATGGTCTTGCTTTGCCTACCAGCACCTTCTTACACAAATACTTCTCGTCAAGGGGTTTATTTAGCAACCCCAATTGGAAACAACTAAGAATCCACCAAATACTACACGGCCTAAAAATGTTCAAAACAGATCCCACTACTAACCAGTATTCCCAAATTGCTACACTATGAAGCAGAAGCAATAATACAGAAATCAAAGACAGGTCACCATGCAAAGCCAGAGAATGAAATTCCTACAACTGCCAAACTGGATCCTCAAACATATTTTTACTATCTTGCCATTAGAGGCATTAAAACATACAAATACAATTACTGCTCTAACCTGTAAGACCAGAAGAAATACATGCCAAATTAGTTCAAACTAATGGGCCACTTAACCCAGTCAGACTTTTTGCCCAACCTTGACTGGTGGACAATCCATAGATTCCATTGGTCAATTAGCATTGGTTTCCCTTGGTTACACACAGTTCAACACCTGCTGATTATAAGGAGAATTGGAAAAGTATGTAACCCAACTGTCTTGGCTCCCACTTCTCTTTTCCACTTGAAAGGGTCTTACATATACCACACTATTCTTCATTCTTCAACTAAACAGACCATTTAATCTATTAAAAGAGTGGAGAGAGAAGAGGACTTAGTCAAAAATGAAAAGTATTATAGAACAAAGCAACTACCATTAACAGAACCAAGGAAAAAAATTAAGACTGTAGAAAATCAAGTCAGTGAAACAAAAGATATATATGAAACATATCTAGAATGCTGTTTTAACATAAACATACAAATGAAGAACAGACTATGCACATCTAAGACTGAACTAACGAATCAGAATCAATTATTAAAGGTGTAACAGACAATTTCCTAGGGCTAAAATAGAACAAAATAGATGTACAAATTATGTTCAAAAAAAGATATTATAAATCAAGAAGAGACTCCACATTATAGGCAAAACTGATAAGCCACTATCATCAACCCTAACATGTAACTTAGAGAAATGTTTATATTTCAAGGAACAAGAATCCTACACGTTTCAAATCACAAAGAAGTAGGGGGAAAAAAATCAAGTTACTTGTCATCAAGGTAAAATTAAGCTAGCTTCAGATGTTGATTCTCAATAATAAGTACAAGCAAATGAAGTCATATACAGAATAAAAAATCCAGAACTATATATAATTTAATATTTGACAAAACAGACATCAATTGCTAATAGTAAAAAAAAAAAAGAGAGAGATGGTTTAAAGTGATATTAGACTAATTTAGATACAATAAAAGATTTAAAGACTCTTGAAAAAAATTAAATCATAGAAAACCTAACACACTATAAAACTGTAAATTTTAGCAAGGTTTTAGAGAAATTAATCTACCTAGGTTGTAAATTGATAGAAGAAATTACAAACAGAAAGATTAACATTTAAAATTTAAAACTACGATGAAAAACCAAATAAAATGGAAAATCAAGGAAAAATGTTTGTAACAATATGACAGAAGGCCAATATCCATACATTAATATAAGAGAGCTCATGAAAGTTATCATGACCCTAGAAGGTAGACAAATGACATCAACGGAAAATTTGTGTTAGAAAATAAAATTGGTAAACAAATATGAAGGAAAATGTTTAACCTCTCCAGCAATTAAAGCAATATAACTTATTAAGTCAGAGACGTCTGTATTGTCTTACGATGGCAGGAAGGCAACAGCACTCAGCAGAAACCATACTTTGAGTACCCAACTATTCTGTTTTTCACTTTCAGTACAGTATTCAATAAATTATATGAGATAGTCAACATTTTGTTATAAAATGGGCTTTGTGTTAGATGATTTTGCCCAATTGTAAACAATGTCAGTGGTCTGAGCACACTTGAGGCAGGCTAGGCTAAACTACGATGTTCAGTAGGTTAGCTGTATTAAGTACATCTTCGACAATGATATTTTTCAACTTTCAATGGGTTTATCAGGATGTGACTCCATCATAAATCCAGGAGCATCTGTATAGCAATTTAAATCTGAATTTGTGATTACAACTATCTAAAAATTAAGTACTTGCAGTCTTCTCTTTTACTTAATCCCTTCCCTTTTTATTATAAAATTTGTCATCGTTGTAAAAAGCATTTTAAACATATAGTATAGCATTAAATAAAAAGGAAAAGTCTTCTCACATCCTCTGCCCCCGACCTACTCTCTAGG
This sequence comes from Avahi laniger, assembly GCA_963575035.1. Classification (NCBI taxonomy): domain Eukaryota; kingdom Metazoa; phylum Chordata; class Mammalia; order Primates; family Indriidae; genus Avahi; species Avahi laniger. The sequence goes on along the minus strand of CAUYSK010045559.1, from coordinate 10,458 downwards.
GGTGTCCTCTGTTTCTGGTGTTTCCTTTCAGACAAAGCATAAGTCTGAAGTGAAATAACTAGGGCTACCAACCTTTAGAACTTAGAAAGTACCCAGAAAATTTCTCCAAAAAGTGTATTAACGCCTCATCATCTTCATATTAAATCTGCTTTGGCCCAAGGAGCGGGATAAAGAATACATTCATTGAGTGCCTGTGGTATTTCACTGTGCCGATGCATAGCATTCCCCTTCTGCAAAGTACAAGTTTAGGCTCACTTCCTGAAGCTAAACAACTTGCAAAACCAGAACCAGAACTCACACCTGCCAAAACTGACAGTTTCATTCTTTTCACTTCGCTAAGATGTCTCAACCTTCAAGATTTTCAAAGATACTCTATTCAGACTTTTTGAATTTCGGTTTTACTTAATTATAAGCATCATGACAGCATAGAGTCATATGACTTTTCTCAGTAATAATGACGAGTGCTAACTAGCTGACTGCCTAATACATACCAGACTACTCCCCATATTTCCTAATTGTAAATTTTGCTAAGTCTTTCAGCTACACAGTAAGGTAAAAAGCTCTTGGTGTCCACACTGGGAACTAATACTCCCATTTGTAACATTGTTACTATGTGAAAAGCACTTAGTTTCAACCACTTTAATAAATACACTTTTAAATGTAACCCACTTCTCATGGTAGAATCTGTACAAGCCAGTTGCACTCAATTAAGTTTCAGAAAAGAGAATGGAGATTTCTATGTAACCATTTAAAGAATTAAGAATAAATCCTATCCCATACATCCCTTGATAATTAGGAATACACGAATACATCCAGCTCCTAGTCCCAATGTGCCATTAAGTAGCTTCACACTATAGGCCCTAATCACGTTGGGTAACATGAGGTGATTAAACTAGTTTTCTCATATGTAAAAGGAGAGTTTGGGTCAATCTCCTAAAAATGATCTCCCTCAACCTTTAAGTGATGCTCCTCTCTTTGAGAAGTCGAGAAGCTGGTGGGCATGCTATTTATTCTTCCTAGTCACCTCACGTATCCATTTTGTTTTCTTGCCTCTTAAATGTCTTAACTTCTGTTTTCATGATCACAATGTGCCAGCCTGGACATATCCAGATGTTCTTGGAATTCTGGTACCATTTAGAGGGAGAGATTTGAAGAGTCCATCCCAGAAAATGTTCTATGCTAACAATAAAGATATATGCACAAAAGACTTTGTTCTCAAGAGCAAATTTTTCCAAGATACTTTTTCGATTCCCCTAAATTACAAAAGGGTAAAGTGCTTCTATTTAATGCTAAGCTCTACATAACACTGTGGAGTTTCTGACAATTTCCAACCAGCCACAGCCCTTATTTTCTCTTCTACAAGGGGTGTGTGCCCTTCCCCTTGAACTGCGGTATGGGCACTCATCAGGAAAAAAGGTGGCCCAAGACACACTTGAAAATGCATACCAGGAAGTCTCTGAAAGAAGGAATAGTATTGACAAACTCAGAGAGTGCTGGAATTAACCTTCTTCCTGTGATTTTTTTTTTTTTTTTGAGACAAGGTAGAAGTGCAGTGGCATCATCAAAGCTCACTGCAATCTCAAACTCCTAGGCTCAAGGAATCCTCCTGCCTCAGTCTCCCAGTACCTGGGAGTACAGGTGCATGCCACCAGGCCCAGCTAATTTTTCTATTTTTTTTTTTTTTTTTGTAGGGACGGGGTCTTACTCTTGCTCAGGCTGGTCTCAAACTCTTGGGCTCAAGCAATCCTCCCACCTGGGCCTCCCAAAGTGTTAGGATTACAGGTATGAACCACCACACCCAGCATGTGACCTTTAACCTAACTGAATTTTCTTCCATTTCCAGTACTATTCATATTTTCTCCTCACAGACTTCCCTATTCTGCCCTGCCTGGTATGTTCTCTTTTTGGTTCTTTTCACCTGAACCTTCTCCTGATCTATTACTTCCTCCTGTCCAAGACCTGAACACCTACCTTACCTCACATATTTAAATATTAAATTTACCTCTTTCGATTGAATGAAAATATATTCATCTCTCCTATGCAGCTACTTCTTAACAACAACAAATGCAAAGCCCAATCTGAACAGACAAAAAGATAAAAATAAACTTATATTTAAGCATACACAGTAATTTAAGATGTCTCCCTTTATAAAGTTCTTAGCAAAAAGCCTTGAATCCTTAGGTGGTAATTCATTAGCACAATAGCTTAATTTCAATATTGAAGCTACTCTCCAAACAAAACACAAATCTCTACATTTTCTATTTCCCAATCACTCTCTATACACACTTTTATGAATCACCCCTAAATTTTCCCACTTAACCTTTTGAAGAAACACAAACCCACATTCACAACACACTCTCACCTCTCTACACACACACTCTTTCTTACACTCACTGTCTCCACACATTCATATTCACTCTCTCCTCTCTTGTACAGGTTCAGGAGAAAACAGAGTGCCCAAGATACACAATGGGGCCACTGTACTAAAAGGTGGAGCTTTTAGTGGGAGGAGTAGAGGTATTATAAATAGAACTGAAGAGGGGAACCTTTTCTCCCTTGGATCTCTCTGATCTTTATTCCTCGCCTTGGAGACGCTGTAAATCCCAGACCTTGGGGCTCCTCCAACTTGGGAGGTTATGAAGAAAACAGGATGGGGCCAAGCCAGAATGGCAAATTGGGCCTAGTGCTAAGGGGGAGAGAGGAACCCTAAGAGCACACAAGACACAGGCCAGCTTACCGGGGCAGGAGAAAGGACTGGGAGCAGAAGCCCTAGCTAATAATGCAGAGCAAGCGCTTCATCCGTGGTGTACCCAGAACACTTTTTAGGGGTGGCAGCAGCAACATTAGGTGGCCGACAGGGATCTTAGTCCTCTTTTCTCACCATAACATTCCCAGACTTCTTTTCTTAGTCCTCTCTAGTTACAAAATCTAAATACGTGCTTCCAAAGTTGATTTTCTGATCAAAGCTTTAAGTAAAAAACAAACACTGCATCCAGATTTTATAAGATTGCCTTCATAAAATAAACCAGGCACATTTTCATGATGCCGGGCCAATAGGCAGAGTGTGCCAGCATAATAAGCCACTATTATGCTCTCCCTTATGACCCAGAGCATAAAAAATAAAAATTGTCACAAATTTCTCCACTTCCTTAGTCACTTCCTAAGTATGCAAAAGCACCCAACTAAAAAACACCCCAAGACCAGGCATGGTGGCTCACATCTGGAATCCTAGCATTTGGGGAGGCTGAAGTAGGATTGTTTGAGGCCAGGAGTTTGAGACCCCACCTCTACAAAAAAAAAAAGCAGAAAAATTAGATGAACCTGGTGGCCCCCACCTATAGCCTCAGCAACTCGGGAGGCTGAGGCTGATCACTTGAGCCCAGGAGTTTGAGGTCGCAGTGAGCTATGATGGTGCCACTGCACTCTAGCCTGGCAACAAAGTAAGACCCTGTCTCACAAAAAATAAAATTAAATAAAAAACACCCTAGAGGATCATGACCCCTGAGTGGGTTTTAAAGAAAATGGGCTACCTTTCTACTGGAAAAAACACCTGACATAAAAGAGCATGCTCCAGAGCAGATACAAGTGAGACGCCTCGCTAGCAACACTTGAGGAAGGAAATGCGATGAAGAGCGTCATTCTCTTCAGGCTATCACAGCCCAGCATAAGGCAGAATGCCAAAAATGTTTTAAATCCTGTTTCTCAACTGGCAGGGGGAACCATCAGAATCACTAGAGGCATTTAAAATACAGTTGGCCCACCAGATCCATGGGTTCCACACCCACAGTCAACCAGCTGGAGATCAAAAATATTCAGGGGGAAAAGCCAATAAAAAATAATAAAACAATAAAAACAAGTAAAAAACAATACCGTATAACCACTATTTACACAGCATTCACATTGTACCAGGCATAGTAAGTAATACAGAGATGATTTAAAGTATATCACATGTGTAGGTTATATGCAAGTACTATGCCATTTTACATGTAAAGGGACTTGAGCATCCTGGAACCAGTCTCCCGCAGATACAGAGGGACTACTGTATACAGGCGTCTGGATCCTCCACCCCAGACCTATTGAACCAGAATCTCTGTGGCAAGGCCCAGATAGCTACACATTTTTAAAGTTCCCCCAGATGATTCTAATGCACACAACTGGTTAAGAACCACTGTATAAAATGATGGAAACTATTGTTCAATAAAGAAAACTACAGTAGATCCAGAAAACATAGGCCTCAGTTTCCTCACTGAATGAGACAGTTAAACTAGATTAACAGTGGGCGGAGGGGCTGCTAGCCAAGACGCCATCTGTAAAAAGGGAATTTTACTGTGGAAATCGAATATTAAAATGAAGGCAGAACTGCTTGGCTGGGAGAAGGAAGGTGTGTGGAAGCTCTTCCCTCTCATCCTCAGGTCACCTCAAAAGAATCACCAAGGCTCCACAGAGCACAAGATGATCTCGGACCTGCTGCAGCTTTCAAATTCTTTGACCTTCCAAAACTAGAAGTCCACAATTTAAGTGGCAGAGGATTTAATATTTTTCTTCCCTTATATATATTTCATATGAGAAAATGCTCCATTTTCTAATGACATACTCACCTCTTGCTTCCATTTAGAAAGATGAGAATTACCATCCTCCCCACCGAAACCATCACTAAAACTCCAGCCATGTTCCTGGAAGAGCTTTAAGCTCAAAAAGGGAGAGGGCACAAAAAGTGCAGGTTAGTGGCTGCCCCACAGGAAGGAAAAAGAATGGGACCAGGGAGGGGCACAAAGGAGATTCCGAATTCAGCTAAGATAGTTTGTTTATTTATTTATTTAGAGGAAAGAGAAATATCAGAAGGATAACACTTGTTAGTTCTGGGACATAAGGATGTTTGTTGTATTGTTCTCCAGACTTTCCTGTAGTAAGATTTTCAGAATTTAAAAAAAAAAAAACCACACACACTTTTGTTTATTAGCACCATTTGAAACATCCTTGATTTTCATTGAACTCCGATTACGATTATCACTTACTTACCCTTTCCCAAGCTCACTTAGAAAATACATGACCCATAATTCTATCTATCCACCCTGGGCCTTGCGAAGGAATGCAAGCACCGGAACGGAAGAAATGAATTGCTGGTAACTAACTGACACTCTAAAATTAAGACCACAAGGTCTGGAGACATCTGAAAAAGGAAAAGAGTAGCTTTACGTTCAGGTACAAAGCATGCAGAGGATGCTGCCTTTGATATTGCCAAACGGGTGGACCTATACCCACAGACTACACTTTTAAGCCTCCCAAAGCAAGTACCGACTCCATAAATCATGGGAAGAAGGGACTCAATCCATACATAAGTCAAAACCAGTGAAGAATTAGTAAAACATTAAAGCCAAAAACTTCAAACCCTAAAAATGCTATTTCTCCTCCTCAGTTGGTAGTGCCCAAAACATGCACCATAAGCTTAAGATTGAACAGCACAAATCTGGAAATTTTTCGGTACACTTAAATGCCCATCAGTGTTTCATGATAAACCCCCATCAAGGCTACTTACTCCCATGAATAACCACCCTACCTATACTAATTCCCTCAACTACCAGCCTCCCACAGTTACGCATACAACACACACAAAGAAATCTTTATCTGTACACATCATACTAGTCCCCTTCTCCCAGTCTTCTCTCCAGCCAGTCTTTACCTCTTTGCTTCTTCCAAATGGCAAAGGTACTCATAAGCCACATTCTGACGTCTCCTTTCATCCATCTCCTCTGCAGTAAGTCTCTCATTATCCAGGACAGCTAAAACATTAGAGACAGAATGTAAACGCCAGGATCTGTAACCTTCCTGAGTGATCAAAGAATGCCACAGCATCACATTCCTACCAGTCACCTAGAAGTTCCGGGTGCCAATGGATGTGTGGGACAGCCAGGGTACTACGATGACCTTCCTAAAAAAAGAACTATGGGGTTTCAACTATACTCATCGTGCCCCTTTTTAAAAATGTACAATAAACAAGAAGAAAAAATTTTTTAAATGTACGATAATATAAACATGTGCCAAGTTTTAGTGTAACCTTGAAAACACTGACTTGAGATTTGGGCCCCAATTTGTCCTTGTCTATCTGCCAGAACTCCTAAATACAGATTTCACCATGTTGTTCCCCTCTTTTATTAATAACCAAAGCCAGCAGTTATTGAGAATTAAGTGGCAGTAATCATACTAAGCATTTTACATGTGTTCTCTCATTGAAACCCACAACAATCCTCTGATTAGCACTCCTATTTTACAGGCGAGGAAATTGAAGCTAGGTGAGCTCAGCCCCACAGCTAAGTGGCAGGCCTTGGTTTCAAACCCAGATAGCCTGTGTCCGAAGCTTGAGCTTAACCTTGAAGCAATCTGCCTCCTTCACAGGCACCCAGGGTGTGGAATAAATTTCTAACTCCTTGGGAAGGCCCAAGCTGGCCCGGGCTACTCTTGGAAACTCTTCTCCCTGCCCTTCCTCCCCCACCGTGCACTCCACATACTGGGTTCCCAACACTCACAGTGCCCCTCTACTCTTCAATACCTGGTTCGTGCTCTTCCCTCTTCAAGTCACGTCTCTTGCTCCGCCCTGTCAACCCTCTCTACACAGCATCCTTCAAGACTGTCCAAATGTCACTTCCTGTGTTCATACTGCCTGCCCCAAGCCCCTGCTCCTTACCCACGTTACTCTGCACAGTCAGTTAGTTGACGCGAGCTTTTATCTTTATTGCACCTCATTACCATTACCTTGTACACCTGTCTCTGATCAAAAAGTTCTTTGAAGGCAGGGCCTCGTCTTACTCATCTCTAATTTCACAAACGTGGCACAATAATACCTCACGTGCAACTGTTGACGAGTGAAATTATCCTTTAAAAAAGAGCTTTATTCCCAGAATATAAAATTGAAAACCTCAAAACCCCAAAGGTCAGTCCCTCCCGCAGTTTAATGATGTCCCAGGACGTCCATAGAAAATGAGGAAGTCAGAGGATATTTTTTTTAATTTTACTTTTGAAATCCGGACGAGGGAACTAAGCTGGAGAAAGCTAACATCACCCGCCAGGATCGCACCTCCGGGCTAGCCTCGGGCCGGGCAGGTCCAGACCCTGCGTCTGCCTCGCAGGCAGCACTCAGGGCAGCACCGCCGGCGGAGCCCGGTCTCCGGCGCGGGACACGCCCTGCCCCGTTCTGCCACCTCACCCTAGGCCGGCTCCCCAATCTCGGCCGGGCTGGGCGGGAGGCGTCGGGTGGGGCTGCTCCGCCGCAGCGCGGCTCAGGCGGGGAGGCCTCCGAGGGCCCCTCCGCCGCCTCGGAACCCAAGGGGCGCGGGCCGGCGACCTCGCCGCCCGCCACCCAGCCGGGCCGGCTCTTCCGGGTCCGCGCCGCCTGCAGCCGCCCTACCCTACCCGCCTCCCGAACCCCGGGAAAACCGCGCCTCGTTGGCGGCGAGCCCGGCCCCGGATCCCCCACGCCGCGAGCCCCGCACTCACAGCCATAGTGCGGCCGGACCACGCCCAGCCCGTCAACCTCGTCCGCGGCGGACATGGCGGCGGAGCCCGCGTCTCTGCAGAGCAGGCGGCGAGACCTCGGAGGCGCGGGCGGCGGCAGCTGCAGCTCCTGCCAAGTGCGCGGGCTGCCCGAGCCCAGGCCCCGCCCCCGCCGGCCCCGCCCTTGCGGCCCCGCCCTTGCGGCCCCGCCCGGGGCGGGAAGGAGGAGGCGGGGCCAGAACCGCAAGGCTCCGCCCCTCACTCCGGCCCCGCCCCGGGCCTAACTGTGTTCCCCGTAGGCGACAGGAAGAAGGCGGGGCCCGCCGTCCAATCAGGCTCGCGCTCGCTTCGCTCCGCTGGGAAGGTCGGCCCCGGCCGGCAGCCCCGCCCCCCGGCCACCGCCCGGACCGCGGCACTGACAGAAAAGCTGCCTGTGTCGGCGGCTTGAGATCAAAATCTTGGGCCTCCTCCCTTCCCGAGCCGGCCGAACTAACCTCCTCCGCACCAAGGCTCAGGGAAGGCAGTCCTTTGAGGTGGCCCAGGGTGTTCTCGTTGGACACAAGCAGGACCCAAACTGCCATGAAGGACCCCACTCTCCGCAGTTTGGCTCCTGGCATCAGTCACCAAATTAGAACTGCTCAACTCCCCAAGTATTTGAGCTGTGTGCTTTTCCAAACTTCCTCCCTTTAGATCCCTTGACATTGTTCTTTGCAAGTTCTGTTTCAGAGGACTCTTGGCCTATGTTAGGGATACCTCTTTCCCTTGCACCTGTGGCCTGCCCTTAAAATATTGGTATTCATCGGAATTCTGTCCTCAGCTCTCTTCCGTTTTTTCTTTGCCCACTCTGAGTAACTTTACTCTTACCTATAACTGCCGAGATAACCCCTAAATATGTATCTACAGACCAGACTACCTGGAAGCCCCTCAATATTTTCAGCTAATAAACACTTTCACCTGTGTGTCCCACAAATGCTTCAGATTCCACGCGTCAAGCACTGACTCTGCTCCAGCTGTATTCTCTATTAATAGCAGCACTCAATTCCCAGTCGGACACCCCAGGCTCCTTGCCTCATGCCGTATGTTAATTCTAAGGTGTCTAGCTTTTGTCTCTGTCCCCACTGTGATTACAGTTTAGATTATCATCACCTCTAGTCTCTCTTCTGCCACCAGATCCTCACAGTGACCAGCGTGTTCCTTCTAAAGTGCAAAGGCAATTGTGTTCCTCTTTTTTATGTGCTTTTCCTATTACTCCCTTCAGGATGTGGTCCAAGTTCCTTAGCATACCAAAACAGCCCCTTCACAGCCTGACTCCTGGCTTTTTGTTTCAGCCATTTTCAATTTAGTCACCCTTCCTTTGAACTATTAAAGTAGGATACTTGAAAACCTATTAGAGCAAAAAAAAAAAAAAAAGCCCATAGAAAAATGGACAAGAGTTTAATTTATTAAACTTCCAAATTCAAAAGTGATTTCTATCTTAAGCTTTTAAGTTCAGCTAACCAATTTTATGATTCTATTTATAAATCTAGCACATTTTACCAATCACTTTTCATAGATCAAATGATTTTTGTCCCATTCACTAACTTAATTCAACATCTACAAACATTTAAAATTATGTCTCTAAACTTAACATATTAGATTTTTCTCCCAGCGACTGGGAAGGCTGAGATGGGAGAATTGCGTGAGGCTAGGAGTTCAAGACCAGCCTGCGAAACATCGTGAGACCTTGTCTAAAAAACATTTTTTTTTAATTAGCCAAGCGTGGTTTTATGCAATTGTTGTTTCAGCTATTCACAAGGCTAAGGCAGGAGTATCCTTTGAGCCCAGGAGTTTAAGGCTGCACTCCAACCTGGGCAATAGAGCAAGACCTTGTTGCCAAAAAAATTATAATGATAAAAATTTTTTTAATATTTTCTTTTTAATTCCTTCAATTGTCTAATCTAAAACTTTTTCAAAGCTTAGTAATCTTTATAAATCAAATAAACTTACAAATATAACGAAGCTAAAGTTCTCTTAGATGGCCCAATTTCATATGTAAACTTATAAGGTTTCAACTCAAAAACCTAAGTTTAAAACTAATTCAATTACACATTTAAAATAAAAGTTATAAGGCTGTCACTCTAATAGGCCAATTTTTCTTAAATATTGGAAGTACATAAAATGTGAAATATGCAAATACTTCTTTTTGATCCCAACATGTTAATCGCACAGTTCGGTCCACTAAGGCTTTCTGTGCTTAATTATAAAGTTTCTCTGAGTTGAAAGACACAGAGCTGCTAAGACAGTTACCAATTTAGTTAACCGAGATTACTTTTGATCAGGTCTCTACCAGGCGTAAGTCCTGGAGCTGCAGACTATCAGAGCCATTCTTCTCACTGTGCCAACTCTCATTTTGTGCCCCTTTTTACATTATTTCCTGGACTTCGAAACTCATTACCTCATCCTCTGAGTACTTTCAGAAATTCCGCAAGTCTTACTCAGTTTAACTCTTGATTTCATTTGACATTCCCTGGCTTTTAAGGATGCATATATATTCTAATGTTAATTCTAAAGCCCTTTGTAATGGGGAGGATCCAAAGTGTAAATGTCTTTTCTTTCTAATGATAAAGATTATGAGTTTAATGGGTTCCTGCATTCTTTCTTTTCTTAGGACCATACATTTCTAACAGGATTTTAAAGCAATATCCCATGGAGTTTTAGATATCTTACCTAGATTTATCTGATGTGTAGTCACACATTATTGTCATTCTTCATAACTATAATAACTCAAATGCACTGACAAGAAACACAGGATTCAGAGAAATACACATTAAGATAATAACATGCCAGTTATGGCCGGGCGCGGTGGCTCACGCCTGTAATCCTAGCACTCTGGGAGGCCGAGGTGGGCGGATCGTTCTGAGCTCAGGAGTTCGAGACCAGCCTGAGCAAGAGCGAGACCCCATCTCTACCAAAAAATAGAAAAAAGAAATT
>CAUYSK010045557.1:0-18647 GCA_963575035.1 Avahi laniger | reverse complement strand
AGTGGAAACCCTCAAGAACAGAATGGATCACACAGAGGAAAGAATCTCAGAGGCTGAATATAATGCCTATGCGCTAAATAAATCAGATGAAGAAAAAGAACACAGAAACAAGAGAAAAGACCAAAACATACAAGAAATGTGGGATTATGTAAACAAGCCAAATATAAGAATCATAAGCATCCCAGAGAGAGAAGAAGAAAATATACAAGGGCTGGAAAACTTACTGCATGGAATACTGGAGGAAAATAGGCCTGGCCTGGCCAGAAATCTAGATATCCAGATACAAGAAGCATACAAAACTCCTGGGAGACTCAATGTGAAAAAACAATCACCACATCACATAGTTATTAGACTGACCAAAGTAAACATGAAAGAAGCAATCCTTCGAGCAGTGAAGCAAAGCAGCAGATGACCTACAAAGGAAAACCTATCAGACTAACTGCAGACTTCTCAACTGAAACTTTACAATCCAGAAGAGACTGGGTGGGTGCCTATCCTTAATCTTCTCTACCCAGAAAAACTAAGCTTCATCTATGAGGGAGAAATAAAGACCTTCCAAGACAAGCAAACACTGATGGAATGTGCGAAGACCAGACCAGCCCTACAGGAAGTACTCAGACCTGCATTACACCCTGAACAGTGCATTAGACATTCTCCAAAGTAAAATCACTCAAGAGTTAAAGTCTAGAACTTGGACTCCACGATGTCTCAAGGAGTAAAATGAAACAATAGGAATTAATCCAACAATATGAATGGAAATACACCTCAAATATCAGTCCTCTCAATAAATGTCAATGGCTTAAATTGTCTTCTGAAGAGACATAGACTGACAGAGTGGATAAAAATCCACAAGCCTAGTATCTGCTGTCTATAGCAAACACATCCAACCCAAAAAGATGCTTTTAGGCTCAAGGTCAAGATATGGAAAACAATCCTTAAGGCAAATGAAAGTCAAAAGAAAGCAGGGGTAGCTATACTTATATCAGATAACATAAGCTTTAAAATAGCAAAAGTAAAAAAGGACAAAGATGGGTGAAAGGCAAGATCCAGCAAGAAGAATTAACAATTCTTAATATTTATGCACCCAACTCAGGTTTGCTTTATGTATCACCCAGATACATAAAGCAAACCCTGTCTGATCTAAATAGTATGATAAACAATAACACCATAGTAGCCGGGGACTTCAACACCCCACTGAATGGACTGGACAGATCTTCCAAACAGAATATAAGCAAAGAAATAATGGACTTAAACAGAGCTCTAGAAAAAAGGGTCTGACAGACCTCTACAGAACATTCCACCCAAATAAAGCTGAATATACATTCTTTTCATCAGCTCATGGAACTTTCTCCAAAATTGATCACATACTAGGCCACAAATCAGACCTCAACAAATTCAAAAAAATAGAAATTATACCATGTATCTTCTCAGATCATAGTGGTATAAAATTAGAGTTCAATTGCAAGAGAAATACACACCACTTCATAAAGTCATGGAAATTAAACAATCTATTGTTGAATAACTATTTGGTCAAGGAGGAAATAGAGAAATCAAAACATTCTTTGAACTAAATGATAATGGGGGCACAAATTATCAAAATCTGTGGGATACAGCAAAAGCATTCCTGAGAGGAAAACTAATAGCATTAAATGCTCATATCTAAAAAACAGAAAGTTCAAAAATCAACAATCTAATAAACAGTCTCAAGGAACTGGAAAAGGAAGAGCAAATCAATTCCAAACCTAGTAGAAGAAAAGAAACAACAAAACAAAAAATTGTTATTACAATTTAAAAAAAAAACAGAGAGAAACAGACTAAATTCCCTTCATGGGCCCATGCAGAGAAAAGAAAGGAAAAAAGAAGGAAAAATTTGAAATAAATCAGAAGTTCAAGAAGCACATTAACTGGATCAAGAAGTGACTCTGAGAATCTAAGTCCCTAGAATTCACAGATATATTAAGGAAGGAATTCTTTTCATGAATCAAGAGATCAAGAGATAGATGCCTGAAAACAATTCCCCTTAAATTTTAATGGAATGAATTGGCCTCAGTTGATATCTAAGTAACCAAAAATACTCATGAGAATCTATGGAGAGCAGAACATTAGACATTTAACAATGTAAGAGTCCACCATGATCTTCTGATCTAGAAAGAAATGGAACATGTACACAGAGCCCATTATGCTTGTAATAAAAATAAACATCACAAAAATCCATGGGAGGAAGAACTTTTCTTATATTCTAATAATACTTTCATTCAAGTCATGCTTGATTAAATAGTAGTGAATGGCTAGCACGTTGAAGCAAAAAACAAAAAGAAAGAAAAAGATAAGACTCAAAATTAGAGTTCGTTGAGGGAAAAAAGGACTCATGGGGTCTAACTACTTATTTTTCTAAATACAAATGTTTTTAAATTTTTTTGTTTCTCAAACTGAATGGAATGTGTAATTACCTATGATGTAATATTTATAATAATAATATTAACTAAATGATCTTTGGAATGTTTCATGTATTTACCTCATTTAGTCCTCAAAATAACCCCATAGGTTATTATTAAAAATAATAATGCATTATTATGTTATTATAATATCATAATTCCCATTTTATAAGTGAGGAAATTGAGATACACAAATATTAAATAATTTTTCCAAGTTTATACCACAGTTTGGCTTATTCTAAGACATATACTCTTCTATATTAACTATTGTTATTTTTTTGTACAATGTCTAATATAATAACATATTTAAGTATCAAATTAAATTACTGTTTTCCTCTACATATATTATTGCTGCCAATTATGATGAAGACATTTGTCTATGAAGGATTTGACAAATAGCTTGAGAGTAAGTCCAAAACAAATTACATTTTGGTCATTTATTCAGCCAATAAAAATTGTTGTGGTCCAATCATTCTTTATACAGCAACCTGGACTGACTGTGAAAATAATGAAAATAATTCACAGTCTTGCCTCTAGTCTTAAAGTAGTAATAGTTTTATATACAATGATAATAATGTTTATAAGATGTCATTAGACATCTGATATATAAATTTATTTTTAAAGTAATAGTCACTAGAAAGCAATCAAGTAAAATAAAATTTGCTTAAATAATTATAAATGGAGAAAATATTTACTAAATGATTAAATGTTATCAATTGCCTCACATAACAGAATCTGTATTAATGATTCAATGCTTAAATGTATGTTTATTATTACATCTTGTAAAATCAAATTGAATAACTGAAGTGTCAAAACAAGAAAGAAGAATTTCCCATGTATATGAAAGGAAATAATGCTATCATTTGAAGAATAAAAAATAATGAAAATTAAAAGAAAAATTGAAATGCCTTCTAGATACTTTAATAAAAATAATATGAATAAATTACTTCGATCTCTAGGGTGTATGCTTCTTGTTCTTAAAATGACTTTTAAAGAATTTCTACTTTTTATACTGAGTTGTGAACATTGATATTAAAAATTTTATCATGATTTGTAGGTCTGAAAATATATCATAGTAGTTATTATGAAATTAACAGTATTTTGTCACAAGTTTTAAGTTTGATGCCAAGACACGGAAGCATTTTCATTCATCATGCTTATTATTGTCTTTATATTGTAATATTGGATAGAATCTGAACCTGATTTGACTAAAAGTATATTTCTCCTAGAAATTATTTTTGTGCATGGAAAATAATATGGTGGTACTTTCTAATGTCAATTTTTTCTAATGTTTTTATGGAAACTATATATTAAGTGAGATATTGGGTAAGATTTTAATGTACACATCATGGTTTTACCTCTAAAGGAAGATAAACGTAAGGACTTTATAGCTATCTGAATGTAATACAGCTTTGATCACACACATTAATCGTTTCGTTTTTTCAGATGATATAAGTTGTAATAGACAAGCTTTGTGTTGAGTTGGGCACCTCCTCCCATTTGTTATATGTTCCAGTGCACAGCCAGGGACTGAATTAATGTGCTGTGTACAATCATGCTGACCACTGAAAGACAAATGTTGAGTGCGATGAGAGGCCCTGACCTCTTCAGGACTAAAAGAATTTTCTGACTGTTACATTTCAAAACCAGTAGCTGAAGGAGAGCAGCATCTTTTATATTGCTTCTGAGATCAGTGGAAGTCTATTTTCCCTCTTCCATCCTGCCTTTCAAGGGCAGGAGATGGAGTCTCTGTCTCAGAAGTTTGGGAGGGAAAAAAATAAATAAATGCAACTTTCCCTTGGGAAGTCAAAATTACTTACATGTAACCTCAGAGTCATTCAGAGTTTCACAATAAAGCCTAGACAGTGCCCTCGGAACACTAACATGGCCATGCACGAAGAGAGGGCCTCTTCAGGGTTAATTCACCTCTGCATCTGTTGATATCCCATGGCCTTGAAGTCTCTAGAGTCTCCACGCACCTTTATTTCTTTTTGGTGTGTTTGGATCCCTGCCTGTTTACTACAGCACTCATGCTGCATGAAAAGAAGCAGGCTGGGATGTTTTATCTCTTGTCCGAGCTTGCTTCAATTAAATTAATGGACTCATTCAGCTCACTCTTTCCCCTTTCAGATGCACCCCTGATGAATACATTAAAAAGATCTTAAGTCTCAAGATGGTACATCATGGTATTAGCCAGGCACTCATTTACCTCTGCCTTCTTTTTCTGTAAATCAAATAATTAATGAGATCTCCCCTTCAATAAAGCACTTCATCAATATTTTGTGGTAAAGAAAAAAAATGCCCTCTTTTCTTGTAGTAGAGCTTTTATCTCCATCTGTGTAGGATTTTGTGGGCAAATGCAGGAATATTGAAATGACAAAATATTGACTGATTCTTGCAGTTTGCTCCTCAGAGCTGAGGATTAGTTAAAGGCTATATATGCTGTTCAGCAGAGAAGCAAGTGGGAAGTTTGTCAATATGCTGTAGATGTTTTGTATTCAATATATAAGTTGTCAACATCAAGTGGGACAAAGTAATTTTGCCAAAGTTTGATGTCACTGGAGGAGGCATAGATTTTCTATGGAAAACACACATGGTTTCGCTGTTAAAAAAAAAAGTGAGCAATTGTCTATATTTAGCTATATTTTATTAATTCAATTTAATTTTTATGTTTTAGGATATTTTTTCTTTTAACAATGTCTTTTACCTTAAAGTTTTAATTAAAAAATGACATTAGATATGTAAATGACTATAGTAGCTCTACTTTAATTTACTATTGAGAATGTTCCTTTTTATAGATTATAGAAGCTATACACTACATTAGAGGAGGAAAACCAAATTCTATTGATTTTTAATTGTTCCAGGTTACATACAGTGTCCAGCAAATGAAGTGGATATACAAGTCTTGACATTTATTGACAGTTTTTCAATTAAATTAAAACTTTTTAAGACTTACAGATAATCCCACATTCACTTCCACCACATTCAAATCCCAATATATGTGACAAAAAAAAGTGGGAAGGAAAAGTGAAAGTAGAAAATTCCTAATGGATTTGAGAGACAGTTGAAATACACCTGACCAAAACTTAAGAATAACTCAGACAAACATATGACTATTGAGTAACAAATTGATGAAAGGCATAGAACTCAATTTAAATAAAACTTTTTACTTGAGATCAAACTGAATTGAAGTGATTCATAATTGCTACAAGAAAAACTGAACAAACATAAAAAAATAAAGCATAAATGATGCTCAAAATTGTTATAGAATTAAGATCAAATTATTAAATAAAAAAGATAAAATGCAAGAGTCTTCTACAGCAGTTATAAATTTTATACATAAAGTAACAAAATATTTAAAAGTGTTAGAAATTAAAAGAAACTATAAATAAGTCATATATATAGAAATCTTAAGATATTTCACTCAGTTTCAACTGAATATGAAAATTAAATATGAATGTAGATCTGGAAATATAATTAAACTTTGATTGTAACAGCTATATGAAATATATGTTGTATCCAAAAAGTAATACTCTCAGGGAAGAGTATGTAAAGGATTGACTGCATATTAACCCAAGAGAAAAATACAGATAAATTTTGAAGAGCAGAGGGGATGTTTACATCTTTGTATCACAATACAGTATAACTTAGAATCCAAAGTCACTATCGAATCATTTACAAAACCTAGTCTGAAATACATTAAAATGTTCTAAAAATTATCTTCTAAAAGTAAAGAAAAGAAAATGCCAGCAAACTCTTTGGGTTAAATTGAATAAACTCTAGGGATTATCGAACCCTAAACCAAATCCTTTAGGGATTTCACCCAAAACCAGCTCATGCCTACATATCATGTAGTTTCAATTACTTAAGGCTTTATACAAATATTTTACTAAATATTGAGTAGATACAAATTATATACTACATATAAAGTATAAAGACTAACAATACAGTAAAACATATCACTTTAAGGGGCAAAATTAACTTTACCTATGAAGTCCCTTGGGTAATCCTTCCTGATCCTTGGCCTAGTTTCTGCTTTGCTGAGTTAGCCACTATATTCAGTATTTTATTTATCATCCTTGACTTTTCTGAATATTTTA
The DNA here is from genome assembly GCA_963575035.1 of Avahi laniger. Lineage (NCBI taxonomy): Eukaryota > Metazoa > Chordata > Mammalia > Primates > Indriidae > Avahi > Avahi laniger. The sequence goes on along the minus strand of CAUYSK010045557.1, from coordinate 12,112 downwards.
CCACATCTATTGGTATTTCAAATGACATATTTTTTAGATGTGTATGTCTTGAATGTTTCATCAATGGAATCATAATGCCCTTGACTTGCCCATTCACTTGTCATGTTCTGAATTAAACCAGGTTGTGTTTAGTCAAAGGGAATTCATTTTTGCTTCAGCACAGTGATCCATACCAGAGTTTGTTTATTTATTTTTCTGTTGATGGTTATTTAGGTAATGCCCAGATAGTAGCATTTTTAACAGCGCCACTATGAACATTCTTATACAGGTCTTCAAACACAAATTTTTAAAAAGTTCTGCTAAGGTTTTCCTTAAGAATTCCAGTCAGAGTAGGTAATGTTTAATTTCCTTTATTGAGATATTTTTAAGCTCCTCCTTCCATTCGGGCGGCCCTTTCCAAAGCAAATGATTGTATTTCAATATCATTCAGTAATATTCCTTTTGCCCTTAGTGATGCCTGGGAGTGTCCAGCAACATTTGCTTTCATTCTCATACTTCATGTTTCCACAGCTGATATATCCCTGTATGCCTAAAATGTTCTTTCAATTTTAAGTGTCAAAATAACACTTTGTATTTAGGAAAAAAAAATTACGTTCAAAGTAAAAAATATTGAAGCCTATAGAAAAGTACAAAAATTAAAAGTAAAAATACTAACCCACATAAATGAATGCATATGAAAGTGTATATATAAAGGTGTACATAAATAAAATGAATATATATTAATTCCTGGCATTATAATGACTAGGTCAAATCTTCTTTGATGACAAACTCTCTTAGCTGTGGAACACTGTGTTGGCTCTGTACTAGACTTATAACAAATTATCACAAACTTACGGGCTTAAAACAATACAAATGTATTATCTTACAGCTCTGGAGACCAGGAATGTGCAGGAAGTCAGCAGGGCTGCATTCCCTCTGGGGACTCTAGAAAAGAGTCTGTTCCCTTGACTTCTCTAGCTTCTAGAGGCAGCCTGCATTATTTGGCTGATAGCTCCACCTCTCGTCTCCAAAACAAGCAGTGTAGCATCTTTCAATCTCCCTTTGTCCTGTATCTGACCCTCCTACTTTTTTCTTAAATGGACTCTTGTAATTACATTGTTTCTACCTAGATAACCTGGGATAATATTCTTCATTTTAAGCTCCTTATATTATCACTTCTGCAAAACCCTTTTGCTTCGTAAAGTAACATAATCACAGGTTCCAAGACTAAGGCATGAATCTCTTTAGGGGACCATTATTCAAACCACCACAAATACCTTCTGAGCAATCCTTTGTCTCAGTAAGCTGTAAGGGAAAGGATCAATAATGATCAAAAAGCTCAAAATCCAGTCTTTTCTTTAAAAGGTTCTGTACACTTATAGATAGCAAAACAGACATTCTCACATACCAATGGATATTGAATGACAGCAGGTTTCCTTGTGTTGTTTCCCAGCCTTTGAAAGGAGACTCTGATGATAATACTGATAGACTCCCTATAGTCCACTACCATATCTAATTTATTCCATTACTGGCTTTCTATTAAAAAAGGCTACCTTACTTGCTAAACTTAAGATAATTAGGATGTAATTCTTCTTGCTCAGGTGAGCAAAACCTTTGACACCCTACCTATGATAATTTTTCTGTCAGCTGTGTTTTACCTATATCTGAGACTTGTATTCCTATGTATTTAATAGTTAGAAAACTCCATTGTTTAAAAGTTGACTTTAAAGCTTTGGCAAAGCTTGAAGACAAATTTCATTTGTCTCAATATTAGTGAAGTCAATTGTGCTGTCAGTAAAACTTGACCTCATACTTGGTCAAATTTACAAAGCAAATATTTTCGCCTTTTGCCACCTAGGTCAGCTCAACGTAATGTAATCCTTTGTGCTGTAGAAGGCCAAATGATTCACTTTTAAAACAAAAAATATATATATTATCTTTATTAGGATGTCAAAAAGCAGCTTATCTGATATATTAATAAACAAAGCCAAATGGTCATCTCCTATATATTTACCCATTGCAGAGTCAATCACTCAACTAAATGTATTCTAACAGCTAGGGCTTGATTAAAAAGACATTTACTTATGAGGGCACGTAATTATCACAATGTTTGTGTAAATGGATAATGAAATATATCTTTCATAAATAGTGGTATAAATATGAAAAACTGTAGCAGAAAAGGATAAATTATGCTAGCAAAATGTATGGTAGATAGATAAAAATGTTTCCAGTATTTTAATGAAGATAAACTCAGAAGGCCTAACTTTTTTTTTTAATTTTAATTTTTTTTTTATTTCAGAGTATTATGAGGGTACAAACAGTATGGTAACACTTTATGTCTTTGCCTCACCCAACCAAGGTTTAAAGGCATGCCCTTTCCCCCTACAGTGCTCCCCGTGTCCTTTAGTTGTGGGTTTACCCCTCAACCCCCTAATCCCTGGAGAGTATTACTGCCATGTGATCACCCTAGTGTTAATCAGTTAGTATCAATTTGATGGCAAATACAAGTGGAGCTCATTCTTCCAATCTTGTGGTGCCTCACTTTGGATAATCAGCTTAAGTTTAATCCAGGAAAGTATAAGAGGCTCTAGATCACTGTCATTTCTTATGATTGAGTAATATTCAATTTTATACATATACCAAATTTTAATAATCCACTCATGAATTCACAGGCACTTGGGTTATTTCCACATCCTTGCAATAATGAATTATGCTTCCATAAACATTCAGGTGCAGATGTCTTTATCATAAAATGTTTTGTGCTCTTTTGAGTAGATGCCTAATAGTGCTATTGCTGGATCAAACGGAATTTCTATTTTTAGCTCTCTGAGGTATCTCCAAATTCTTTTCCACAGAGGTTGCACTAATTTGCAGTCCCACCAGCAGTGTAAGAGTGTTCTTGTTTCTCCACATCCTCGTCAGCATTTGTTGTTTTGGGATTTTTTGATAGAGGCCAATCTCACTGGGGTTAGGTGATATCTCATTGTGGTTTTGATTTGCATTTCTCTAATGATTAGATATGTTGAGAATTTGTTTTATATGTTTGCTGGCCATTATTCTGTCTTCTTTTGAGAAGTTTCTGTTCATGTACTTTGCCCATTCATTGATGGAGTTGTTTGATTTTTTCTTGTTGATTTTTTTAAGTTCTAGATAGATTCTAGTTATCAGCCCTTTATGGGATGTGTAGAGAGCAAATATTTTCTCCCATTCTGTGGGCTGTCTGGGCGCTCTAATGGTAGTTTCCTTGGCTGTGCAAAAGCTTTTTAATTTTATCAGATCCCATTTATTTATTTTTGTTGCTGTGGTGATTGCTTTGGGGGTCTTCTTCAAAAATTCTTTTCCTAGGCCCATTTCTGAAAGGGTCTTCCCAATATCTTCTTCTAGCATTTGAAAACCTAGATGAAAGGGCCCCTACAGCATCTTAGGAGGTTAATAGATGGGGGTTTTCAAGAGAGGCAACAACAGGAAAGCCAGGTGAGGGGCTTTGTGAGCCATGTGAAGAATTCTGGATTTTATCCTAATGTGGTGGTTCTCAAACTTTAATGTACATCCAAACCAGCTGGAAATCTTGTCAAAGTTCAGATTTGATTCCAATTCAGTAGGTTTGGAATGGAGATTGATATTCTGCCTTTGTTCTTCTTCTTTTTTTTCCATTTGCTGTTTTAAAACTTCTAGTTTAAAAGGTTTTACATGCCCCATTTCTCGTATGTTGATACACAGGAGTTTTGTTCAGATAAAGATCTTCCCCATCATGGTGTATGCTTTGTAGTCTTCCCTGTGAGTGTAACTCGGGGGATTTGTCACCTTTGTATCTGCTGAGTATTTTTTAAACTTCCCCAGCATCTGGGTCAAACCTATGTTTATTTTTTAGTTTGTGAGGTACCTTGCTTTTCAATATTTCACAGTTATATTCCAGTGATTTGGAAGAGACTGTCTTGGACTACAATCCCTCCTGCTTGGCTGTGGTAGGTTTCTTCTGGAACCTCCCATAAGCGATTTCACAACCCTCCTTCATCTCCACCTCATAAAGTGTAGGAATGCTCTCGTATGCACCAAGCTCAGTTTCTTCTTTCAGGCATGCCCCATGGTGAATCATGGAGGGAGAGAGCTCTCAGGAGACTCCCATTTATCACCTTGCCAATCTCTCTCTTTATTTGTATCATTTTAAGGGCTAGAAGTGTATTTTTGTTGAATGGACATATCGCAAAGTGATAAAGTCTGGTTTTCACTATAAATATCACCCCAATAATGTACATTATACCCATTAAGTAGTTTCTCATCTCTCTCTCCCTTCCTGCCCTCCCACCCTTCTGACTCTCTGATGTCTATTATTTCATACTCTATGTCCACGAGTACACATTATTTATCTCCCACTTATAAGTGAGAACATGCAGTGTTTGACTATTTGTTTCTGAGTTATTTCTTTTGAGATAATAGCCTCCAGTTAGTTCTACTCATGTTGCTGCAAAAGACATTATTTTATTTTCTGTTTATACCTGAACATTGTGTGTGCTTGTGTGTGTGTGTGTGTGTGTGTGTGTGTATACATACACTATGTATTCTTTTTCCATTCATCTGTTGATGGACACTTAGGTTGATTCCAAATCTTTGTTATTGTGAATAGTACTGCAATAAATATATGGGTGCAGATGTCTTTTTGATATGGTCATGTCTTTTTCTTTGGGTGTATATCCAATAGTGTGATTGCTGGATTGAATGGTAGTTCTACTTTAGTTCTTTGAGAAATCTCCATACTGTTTTCCATAGAGGTTGTACTGATTTACATTCCCACAAACAGTGTATAAGCATTTCTTTTTCTCTGTATCTTTGCCAAAATCTATTATCATCTGACTTTTTAATAAAAGCCATTCTGATTGGTGCAAGATGATCTATCCTGGTGGTTTTTATTTGCATTTCTCTGATGCTTAATGATGAGCATATATTCATATGCTTATTCACCATTAGTTTTCTTCTGAAAAATGTTTGTTTATGTCCTTCCTCCACTTCCTAGTGGGGTTACTTTTTTGTCATTGTTAGTAGTTTGAGTTTCTTATAAATTCTGAATATCAGTCCCATGTCAGATGCATAGTTTATATCCCTTTCTGCAGCCTTTCTTTTCACTCTGATTATTAATTTTGCTGTGCAGATGCATTTTTAGTTTATTTGTGTCCTATTTATCTGTTTTTATTGCTTGCGTTTTGAGGTGTCAGTCATGAATTCTTTACCAAGACCCATGTCCAGAAGAGTTTTCCCTAGGTTTTCTTCTAGTATTTTTATAGTTTCAGGTCTTACATTTAAATCATTAGTCCATCTTGAGTTTATTTTTGTACATGAGGAGACACAGGGGTCCAGTTTCGTTATTTTGCATATGGCAATCCAATTTTCTCAGCACCATTTATGAAAAGGGTATCCTTTTCCCAATGTATGTTGTTGTCGACTATGCCAAAATCAGTTGATTGCAGATATGTGGCTTTATTCCTTGGTTCACTATTCTGTTTCATTGGTCTATGCATCTATTTTTAATAACAGAACCATGTTGTTTTGTTTACTATAGCCTTGTAGTATAATTTTATGTCAGGGAATGTGATGTCTCCAGCTTTGTTCTTTTTGCTTAGATTTACTTTGGATATGTAGGCTTTTTTTTGTTCCATATGAATTTTAGAGTTATTTTTTCTAATTTTGTGAATAATAATGTTGTTATTTTGATAGGGATTGTGTTGAATCTGTAGGTTGCTTTGGGCAGTATGGTCATTTTAATGATATTGATTCTTCCTATCCATGAACATGGGATGGTTTTTCATTCATTTGTGTTATCTATAATTTCTTTCATCAGTGTTTTGTAGTTTTCCTTATAGATATCTTTCACCTCACTTGGTTAAATCAATTCCTAAATATTTTATTTTATGTATAGCTATCACAAATGGGACTGTCTTCTTGATTTGGTTCTGAGCTTGATTATTATTGATGTATAATAATACTACCAATTTTTATACACACATTTTGTATTTTAACTTTGCCGGATTCATTTATCAAATCTAAGTTTTTTTTGAGGAGTCTTTAGGGTTTTCTAGGTATAAGATCATATTATCAATGAACAAGGATAATTTGAATTCCTCATTTCTAATTTGCATGCTATTTCTTTCTTTCTCTTGTCTGTTTGTCCTGGCTAGGACCTTCAGTACTATAATGAATAGGAGTGGTGAAATAGACATCCTTGTCTTGTTCCAGTTCTTAGAGGGCTTACTTTCAGCTTTATACCATTCAGTGTGATGTTGGCTGTGGATTTGTCATATATGCTCTTTTTTATTTTGAGGTGTGTTTCCTCTTACCTTGTTTGTTGAGAATTTTTATCATGAAGTTTTGCTGAATTTTTTCAAATACTTTTCTGCATCTACTGAGATGATTATAAGGCTTTTGTTTTAACTTCTGTTTATATGATGAATTGCATTTATTGATTTGCATATATCAAACTATCCTTGCATCCCTGGAATAAAACACACTTGGTCATAGTGTACTAGCTTTTTAATGTGCTGTTGGATTTTGTTGCTAGTGTTTTGTTGAGGATTTTTGCATCTGTGTTAGTCAGGGATATTGGTCTGTAGTTTTTTGTTGTTGTTATTGTTGTTGTTATTTTGTCCTTGTCTGGCTTTGGTATCGGGGTGATACTAGCTTTCTAGAATGAATTGGGGGATTTCCACCTTGATTTTTTTTTGGAACAGTTTTAAGAGGATTGGTACCAGTTTTCTTCTCTGTAGATTTGGTATATTTCAGCTGTGAATTCATCTGGCCCTGGGATTTTTTGTTGTTGTTTTTGGGAGACTTTTTATTTATTCAGTCGCACTACTTGTTGCTAATCTGTTTGTTTTTGGTTCAGTCTTGAGAGATTGTGTGTTCCTAAGAATTTATCCAGTTCCTCTAGGTTTTCTAGCTTGTGAATGTAGAGTTGTTTATAGTAGTTTTGGATGATATTTTGTATTTCTGTGCTATCAGTTGTGTTTATTTGGATCTTCTTTTTTCAGTTAATTTAGATAGTGGTTTATCAATTTTGTTTATTGTTTCAAAGAAAAACCTTTATGTTTCATTGGCTTTTTGAATTTTTTCTCACAATTTCATTTCATTCTGCTTTGATCTTTATTAATTATTTTGCTAGCTTTGCAGCTGATTTGCTTTTGCTTTTTAGTTCCTCGAGGTGCAATATTAGATTGTTAATTTGCACTCATTCTATTTTTTTCATGTAGGCATTTAACACTATAAATTTCCAACTTAGCATTGCTTTTGCTGTATCCCAGGGGTTTTGGTATGTTGCATCTCTATTTTCACTTATTTCAAAAAAATTTTAAATGTCCATTTTAATTTTATTATTGACCCAAAGATCATTCAGGAGTATGTTGCTTAATTTCCATGTATTTGTTTAGTTTCGACAGTTCCTCTTGGTATTGATTTTAGTTTTATTCCACTGTGGTCTGAGAAAATACTTGATAAGATTTTTATTTTTAAAAAAATTTAAAACTTGTTTTGTGGCCTAACATATGGTCCATCTTGGAGAATGTTTCACATACTGATGAGAAAAAAAATGTGTATTTTGTGATTATTTGGTAGACTGTTCTGTAAATGTCTGTTAGATATATTTGACCAAAAGTCCAATTTAAGTGTATTCCTTCTTTGTTGATTTTTTGTTTCAATGATCTGTCTACTGGTGTAACTGGGGTGCCCCACTATTATTGTGGTCTGTGTCTTCTTTAAGTCTAATAATATTCATTTTATGAAATCTAGGTGCTCTGGTGTTGGGGGCATATATATTTAGGATTGTTATATCCCATTGTTAAATTGATCCCTTTATCATTATATAATGACTATTTTTTACTGTTGTTGATTTAAAGTCTGTTTTATCTGATACAAGTATAGCTACTCCTGCTCAATTTTGGTCTCCGTTTGCATTAAATATCTTTTTCCATTCCTTTATCTTTAGTCTACAAGTGTCATTACTAATAAAATGAGTTCCTTATAAGCAGAGTTTAATTGGTTCATTTTTTAACTTCATTCCAACAATCTATATCTTTTAAGTTGACCATTTAATTAATTTATGTTCCAGGTTAATACTGATATGTGAGGTTGTATTCTTGTTGTATGGTTGACTGTAATCTAGCTGTTATTTGGGTTCTCTGATTCTTTTGTCCCTTTTGTTTGTCTTTGTGGTTTGGTACCCTGCAAATTTCTTGATAAAGCCTGCACTCATGAAGAATCAGAGGGACCTGTGCACTAACTTCTTCAAAATGGCATTCTGTCTCATACATATCATCTTCTTCAGCTTCCCCTTCCACCACACAGTCTTCTAAATTCTCAAGAAAAAACATGTTTAAAATAGGATTTTTCTTCAACATGTACATTATCTTATGATTTAGGGAGATGGTGAAGGCTTCCGGTGTCTTGCTTTTGCTTTTTAAATCTTTGTACAGTTTTTGAAATTCTCATCATTGGCCTCCTCAATTTCATATTTCATAATTTCTTCTTAATGTATACTGTGTTTCCTATTCTTGATTGCCTTTTTATCTGAGCCCTTTTTACTATTCTGTATCTCCACAGTTACAGGGCTGTCCAGCAAGGGGTCTTCTTCATTCCAGGGTGATTCCTGAGGTGGCGTTACAAGATGGCCCTTCTCAGTGAAGCTCATATCACATTGAATGACTTTTTTTACTTTCTTGGACTGAGGCAGCTTGATAGGTAAAGGATAGACATTCTTAGGGAAGACAATATCATACACCATTATTTTTCTGTCATCTACATCATGCTCTTCATCTATATCATGCTCTTCCTCCACCTGGCACAGTTCAACTACATCAGGCTCAACTACTTGTGGCTTTTAGGTCCAGGTCCTGTCATATTTTATTGCTTGATCAACTTTATTGGACTATTCCCACTGGATAGGCAGAGCTAATGTTTTTCTGGGGAGCCTGGCTTTTTTCTACCATTGAGGTGCTTCTTGGGATTGGCTTGTGAGGTCATGTCCTTGGCTTCCGTGATGGAGAGCTGCCTCTCCTGCTAGAGCTGGTTGACGTCAGTAGGCTTGCACACTTTTGACTTCATGCTATTCTGGATTTTTACCAACTGAACCTCATCCCTGTTTTTTTGTTGTTGTTGTTTTTGTTTTTGTTTTTGTTTTTTTTAATTGGGAGGTGGCAGGGTTTAGGGAATGGCCTCATATCTGTTCTTTTCCTTGCCCAAGTTCATCTCCATGCCAGCATCTGACTTTAAGATCTCTTCATTTCCATCAGCTTTAAGACACTGCTGTTTGCTCACTTCTATTTGCAATTCTGTATTCATCCTCAGGAGTATTACAGAGCATACCTCTGCTTTCACAGGGACTCTGTGAAATTAGACTGTGCTATTCCTCATTCTTTGGCAGGCCTTTACCACAAGCCAGTTTATACCAACAGATGCTGTCCTTAAAAGTCTTTCAAAATTGTACTACATGGGATCAATTGTTCCTTTCTATTCTCAGGGCATAGCTTCTGAGAGATGTTTTTCTATATAGAATGTTATTAGAAGGACTCGTACCATGTAGCCTCCTCTCTTGAGCAACATTTGTGAGGAATGCTGTTGATTTCTCTGCTAATAGCAATAGTAGGGATACTGGTCGTACCAGTTATTTTATGGGAATTGGCTTCTGAGTGGATATCTTGTTTTTTACCTATATTTTCAGCCTGCTGAATATCAATTTGAGTCTGTTTGGTTTTCTTTTGATGTTCCAGTTGAATATAGTCAAATTTCAAAGTAGATTATACCCTATTGTTATTTTGAATAGAGCAGTTCAGTGGAGCCCTTCAGTCACATGGAAAAATATGGTCAGTTTGTCTGTTCCTTGAGGCTATCAAATTCAGCTTTGCTATTCTACCATAGCTCACATTCTCGTATACATGAAATATAGGTAGGTAGATGGAGGGACACCTTTAAAGTTTTACAGCAGCAGCCACAGATGTGCAGCCTATGGGAGGAGGATGACGATGATTTTATTTGTTTTTATTTTAGGATATTATGAGGGTACAAACATTATGGTTACATTTTATGTCTTTGCCTCACCCAAGTGAGGGTTAGAGGCAAGCCGTTCTCCTCTACAATGCTCCCCATGGCCTTTAGTTGCGGATTTACATCCCGCCTATCCCCCTAATCCCTGGAGAGTATTACTGACATGTGAGCACCCTAGTGTTCAACAGTTAGTATCAATTTGATGGTGAGAACAAATGGAGCCCATTCTTACGATCTTGTGATACCTCACTTCGGATAATGGGCTCATGTTCAATCCAGGAAAATACAAGAAGTGCTAGATCACTGTCATTTCTTATAATTGAGTAATACTTCATTGTATACATATATCAAATTTTAATAATCCACTCATGAATTGACGGGCACGTGGGTTGTTTCCACATCCTTGCAATAGTAATTTGTGCTGCCATAAACATTTGGGTGCAGCTGTCATTATCACAGAATGTATTTTGCTCTTTTGGGTAGATGCCTAATACTGCTATTGCTGGATCAAATGGTATTTCTATTTTTAGCTCTTTGAGTTAACTACAAATTATTTTCCACAGAGGTTGCACTAATTTGCAGTCCCACCAGCAGTGTAAGAGTGCTCCTGTCTCTTGACAACCTCGCCAGCATTTGTTATTTCAGGATTTTTTGATAGAGGCCAATCTCATTGGGGTTAGGTGATATCTCATTGTGGTTTTGATTTGCATTGCTCTAATGATTAGAGATGTTGAGCATTTTTTTTATATGTTTGCTGGCCATTTTTCTGTCTTCTTTTGAGAAGTTTCTGTTCATTTCCTTTGCTCATTCGTTGATGGAGTTGTTTGATTTTTGCTTGTTGATTTTTTTGAGTTCTAGATAGATTCTGGTTATCAGCCCTTTATCAGATGCGTAGAGAGAAAATGCTTTCTCCCATTCTGTAGGCTGTCTATTCGCCTTAATGATAGTTTCCTTGGCCATGCAAAAGCTTTTTAATTTGATGAGATCCCATTTATTTATTTTTGTTGTGGTGGTGATTGCTTTGGCGGTCTTAGTCAAGAATTCCTTGCCTAAGCCAATGTCTGAAAGGGTCTTCCCAACATCTTCTTTTAGAATTCTTAAGGTTTCATGCCTTAGGTTTAAGTCTGTTATCCATCTTGAATTGATTTTTGTGAGACGTGAGAGGTGGGGATCCAGTTTCATTCTTTTGCATGTAGCTATCCAGTTTTCCCAGCACCATTTATTGAAAAGAGATTCTTTTTCCCAGTATATGTTTTTGTCAGCTTTGTCAAAGATTAGATTATCATATGCAGATGGTTTCATCTCTGGATTTTCAGTCCTGTTCTGGAAGTCAATGTCTCTGTTCTTGTGCCAGTACCATGCTGTGTTAGTTACAGCATGGTAGTTCAGCTTGAAGTCTGATAGACTGATACCTCCCAGTTTGTTCTTTTTACTTAAGATTGCTTTGGCTATATGAGGTCTTTTCTGCTTCCATACAAAGTGTAGAATTATTTTTTCCAAATCCGTAAAGAATGATGATGGGATTTTGATAGAGATTGCATTAATTCTGTAGATAACTTTAGGTAGTATCGATATTTTAATGACATTGATTCTACCAATCCATGAGCAAGGTAGGTTTTTTCATCTGTTTACATCTTCTAAAATTTCTTTTTTTAGTGTTTTTTAGTTCTCCGTGTATAGGTCTCTCACATCTTTCGTTAAATATATTCCTAGATATTTCATTTTCTTTGAGGCTATTGTAAAAGGTACTGCATTTTTGATTTTAATTTCAACTTGACTGTTACTGGTGTATATGAATGCTACAGATTTGTGTGTATTGATTTTATATCCTGAAACTTTGCTGAATTCATTTATCAATTCTAGAATTCTCTTGGATGAATCCTTGGAGTTTTCTAGATATGATATCATATCATCGGCAAAGAGCGAGAGTTTGATCTCATATGTCCCCATTTGGACACCCTTAAGACCCCTCTCTTACTTAATTGCTGTGGTGAGGATTTTGAGCACTATGTTGAATAGAAGTGGAGATAAAGGGCAGCCTTGTCTAGTTCCAGTTCTAAGTGGGAATGGTTTCAATTTTTCCCCATTCAATATGATATTGGCAGTGGGT
>CAUYSK010045552.1:0-45616 GCA_963575035.1 Avahi laniger | reverse complement strand
GAAGTTGAAGTTCATGTAGTCATCCATGGAAGATGTGGAGTCATAGCTGTAGTCATCAGACATATTAGGAATAAGGCCCTGCGAGGGGACACAAGATGGCATAAGTCAAGGACAATCTCTTTTTTTTTTTTTTTTTTTTTTTTTTTGACAGAGTCTCACTGTCTTGCCTGGGGCGAGTGCCGTGGCGTCAGCCTAGCTCACAGCAACCTCAGACTCCTGGGCTCAAGCAATCCTACTGTCTCAGCCTCCCGAGTAGCTGGGACTACAGGCATGCGCCACATGCCCGGCTAATGTTTTCTATATTTTTAGCTGTCCAATTAATTTCTTTCTATTTTTGGTAGAGACGGGGTCTCGCTCTTGCTCAGGCTGGTTTCAAACCCCTGAGCTCAAACAATCCGCTCGCCTCGGCCTCCCAGAGTGCTAGGATTACAGGCGTGAGCCACCGCGCCTGGCCACTTCAGGTCTTTATAGCAGAGTCAAGAAGGATCTTCTCCTGGTTCTGGCAAGGGGAGGGGAAAAGTAACCATTGCGAAACATTCCCAGAGTGTTCTCTATAATAAAGGCCTATTCTCCAAGGGAAAAGGCTGTATCCCACCTGGGGAAAATACAGTGCTCTGACTCAAGTGCTCTTTAGATTTTATATCAACTAAGGGAGGAGGAAAAAGGCTAAGAAACACTTGCAAAGGTCACAGTACAGCAACATAGGCCCTCCAGAAGACTGAGAGTTAATCATGAGATTAGAGACTGCTTTCCCTTTCCCCCTTCCTTCCCACCGCAATAGCACAGCTCCTGTATAATAGCAGTGGAATACAGCTGGAACAGCTGCAGGATGCAGACACTGTCCAAGAAGGGGATCTTGGGAAAGCCCAAAGATAAAACAACAAAACTCTAGAGGAATTGGAAGCCTCTGACACCACATCTACAGCACACATTAAATGCAGACCAACTCCTGGCCAGATTAACAAAAAAACCTTACCCTAAAGACCTTTTTACCTCAGTTGCTATTATCCAATACATCGTGTCTGGTTTTGAACAGAAAATTACAAGTCATGCTACAAGGCAAGGAAAAACACAGACTAAAGAGACAAACCAAGCATCAGAACCAGACTCAGGTATGACACAGATTTTGGAATTATCAGATAGGAAACTGAAAATTGCTATGATTCATATGTTAAGGGTTCTAATTGAAAAAATAGACAACATGTAAGAATGGATTGGTAATATAAGCAGAGAGATGGAAGAGCTAAGAAAGAATCAAGATGAAATAAATGCTAGAAATCAGAAACAGAGTAACAAGTGAAAAATGCCTCTGAAAGGCTCATCAGGAGACTGGCCACAGCTAAGGAAAGTCTCAATGAGCTTGAAGATAGGTCAACAGAAACTTCTCAAACCAAAATGCAAAGGTAAAAGATAATGGAAACAAACAAAAAGAAGATCCAAGAACTGTGACACACTTTCAAAAGGCAAAACATACATGTACAGGTAATTTAAAGATAAGAAGGAGAAAAAAAGAATGGAACAAAAGAAATATTTGAAGTAATAATGACTGATAATTTTTCAAAATGAATGATAGACACCTAAGCTCAGATTCAGGAAGCTCAAAGAACACTAAGCAGGATAAATACCAAAAAATCTATACCTAGGTATATGATATTCAGCTGCAGAAGATGAAGAGAAAATCATGAAAGAAGCCCTGGGGCTGAGGGCGTATGGGTGGTGGTGGGGGTGTCACCTTACCTATAGAGAAACAGGAATAAAAATAACAGTGAACTTCTCATCATAAAGCATGCAAGTAGAGTGAAATATTTAAAGTGTTGAACGAAAAATCTTCACAGACCCTGAATTTTATATCCACAAAAATTATCCTTCAAAAGTGAAAGAGAAACAGACTTTCTCAGATAAGCAAAACTGAGGAAATTCATTACCAGAATACCTGCCCTTTATAAAATGTTAAAAGAAATTCTTCAGAGAGAAGGAAAATGGTATAGTTAATAAACTTGGATCTACATGAAGAAAGGAAGAGCATCAGAGAAGGAATAAATGAAGGTAAAGTAAAATCTTTTGCTTTTCTCATTATTAATTTTTAAAATAGTTTTACTTTTAATTATTATGGGTACATAATAGTTGCATGTATTATAGGGTACATGCAATGTTTTGGTCCAGGTATTATAATATGTAACAATTTAAATCAGGGTAACTGGGGTGTCTATCGCCTCAAGCATTTATCATGTCTTTATATTAAGAACATTCTAATTCCACTCTTTTAGTTATCTTAAAGTATACCTTAACTTATTGTTGATTATAGTCACTTTGTTGTGCTATTAAACAATATTCATTCTAACTATCTAACTATATATTTGTAGCCATTAACCATACCTACTTTATTCCCTGTTTCCTACTTCCTTCCCAGCCTCTGGTAACCATTGTTCTACTCACTGTCTCCATGAGATCAATTGTTTTAATATTTAGCTCCCACATATGAGTGAGAGCATGCAAGATTCACCTCTCTGTGCCTGGCTTATTTCACTTAACATAATATTCTCCAGTTCCATCTGTGTTGTTGCAAATGGCTATATAATATTATATATAGCTATAATAATATTATATATTATTATTGTTTCAGTGCCTATATAATATTCCATTATGTATATGTACCACAATTTCTTTATCCATTCATCTGTTGACGGACACTTAGGTTGATTCCAAATCTTGACTATTGTGACCAGTGCTGAAATAAACCCGGGAGTGCAGATATCTTTTTGATATACTGATTTCCTTTCTTTTGGATATATACCCAGCAGTGGAATTGCTGGGTCATATGGTAGGTCTATTTTTAGTCTTTTGAGTAACCTCCATACTGTTCTCCATAGCAGTTGCACTAATTTACATTCCCACCAACAGTGTACGAGAATTCCCCTTTCTCCACATCCTCACCAACATTTGTTATTGCCTGTCTTTTTGATAAAAGCCATTTTAACTGGGGTGAGATGATATCTCATTGTGGTTTTGATTTGCATTTCCCTGATGATTAGAGGCATTGAGCATTTTTTCATGTGTTTCTTGACCATTAGTCTATCTTCTTTTCTAAAGTTTCTGTTCATGTTCCATATTCTTTACTTCTTTCCCTTGTCTGATTGCTCTAGCTAGAAGTTCAAGTACTGTGTTGAGTAACAGCGGTGAAAGTGGCATCCTTGTCTTGTTCTAGATTTTAGAGGAAAGGCTTTCAGTTTTTCCCCATTCGGTATGATGCTAGCTGTGGGTCTGTCACATATGGCTTTTATCATGTTGAGGTAAGTTCCTTCTGTAGCCAGCTTTTTGAGAGTTTTTATCATGAAAGGATGTCGAATTTAATCAAATGCTTTTTCGGCATGAATTGAAATGATCATATGGTTTTTACTCTTCTGTTGATGTGATGTATCACATTGATTGATTGTGTATGTTGAACCATCCTTGCGTGCCTGGGATGAATCCCCCTTGATCATGATGAATAATCTTTTCAATGTGTTGTTGAGTTCAGTTTGCTAGTATTTTGTTGAGGATTTTTGCATCTATATTCATCAGAGATGTTGGCCTAAGGTTTTTTTTTTTGTTGTTGTTGTTGTGTCCTCATCTGGTTTTGACATCAGGGTGATACAGGCCTTATAGAATGAGTTTGGGAGTATTCCGTCCTCGATTTTTTTGGAATAGTTTAAGTAGGATTGGTGTTAAATCTCCTTTGAATGCTTGGTAGAATTCAGCAATGAAGCCATCAGGTCCTGGACTTTTCTTTGCTGGGAGACTTTTTATTACTGCTTCTATCTCTTTACTTGTTATTGGTTTATTCAGGTTTTGAATTTCTTCCTGGTTCAGTCTTAGTAGGTTGTCATTATTAATTGATCTAAAAGAACTAGTGTGTTTAAACGAATAATCATAATAGTATGTTAGATAATTACAACATATGGATAAGTTGAATGAATGACAACAGTGTTGTAAGAGGTGAGAGGGAGGGATTGGCAATATTGTGTTACAAGGTACCTGCACTACATGTGAAACTGAACTTGGGTTAATTTAAAATGCATATTGTAAACTCTATTACCACCACTAAGGAAAATTAAAAGAAGTATAATCGATATGCTCAGAGAGGAGATAAAATGGAATCATAGAAAATGTTCACTCAAAGCAAAAGAAGGAAGAAAAGAGGGGAAAATTAAAGCAAGAGAAAGCAGAGTAAGAAAAATATATAATACATAGGAAACAGTTACAAACATGACAGATACTAGTCGAACTATATAAATAATTAAATGTGAATGGTTTAAATATGCTAATTAACCCTCAAAAGATAGAGATAAATAGAGTAGATTTAAAAAGGACCCAGAGTTGTAGGCAACTCTGAACTCTCTACAAAAAAATGCACTTTAAATGTAAAGCTTCAGGTTAAAAGTAAAGGAATGAAAAAAAACTATGTTAACACTCATCATAAGAAAGCTGGAGTCACTATCTTAATTTTGCACAAAGCAGACTTCAGTACACAGAAAATTATCCGGGACAGATAAAGACATTCAAGAATGCTAAAAGGGGTCAGTTCTCCAAGAAGACATAATAATCCTAAACATGTGTGCACCTAACAATAGAGAATCAGAATACATGAGATAAAAACTGATGGAACTGCAAAGAGAAACAGATAGATCCACTATTGTAGCTACAGACTTTAACACCCCTATTTCAGCAATTGATAGACCAATTGACAGACCTAGCAGAAAACCAGTAAGTTGAATAGGACTATCAATCTACTTGATCTAATTGATATTTATATTAATAGAATACTTCATCCAACAACACGGAATCCACATTCTCAAGTTTGCATGAAAATTTGCCAGGATAGATAGCATTCTGGGCCATAAAACACCTTGACAAAATCATACACAGTATGTAATCAGACTATAATGAAATTAATCTGTAAATGAACAACATAAAGATACTCAAAAATTCCCAAAATAATTTGGTCTTCCTCCCTAAAAGATAGGACCCGAGTCTAATGATGAGAAAATATCACGTAAATCTTAATTGAGGGACATACTATAAAAATGAGTGTTCATTGAAGGTGTCAAGGTCGTCAAAAACAAGGAAAATCTAAGAAATTGTTAGAGCCAAGAGGAGCCTAAAGAGCCATGACAACTAATGAAATGTGTTATCTTGGATGGAGTTCTGGCACAAAAGAGAATATTACGTAAAAATGAAGAAAATGTGAATAAAGTATGGACTGACTTAATAATAATGTATCAATATTGTTCCATTAATTGTGATGTACATTGAGAATGTTAATAATATGGGAAACCTTCTGGAGTTATAGGAACTCACTGCATTATTTTTGTAATTTTTCTATAAATCAAACTGTCCTAGAATACATTTTATTTTAGAAAATTAATATACCTTCATGTATTCTTTTGTAGAACTCTTACCCAAGACCATTTGTTCCAGTTTTAAGAATTTCTACTGAATAAAACTTTTGGTATTTATGCTATTTGATTTATTTCTGGAATATTGCAATTCTTTTATTTTCCTTATAAACATATGCAAGGATAAAAATGTCATTTAGTCATTAAAATTCTATGTCTTCCATAATATTTTTCAGTGCCCATGTTGTTCATTATCATTTTTAAACTTGCTATTTAGGAACAAAATATGTAGAGTCACAAGTGAAGTAAAGAAGGACTCTCTTATCTCTTTTATCTGCTCATGTTTTATCATCACAGTTTGAAGTGCCAGTATGGAAAAGGCATCCCTTTGAAAGCAGACTGTCTGACAGAGACTGCAAAACTGCATTTTGCTATGGTGTCATCCAAACTCTAGGGAATTCTGTTATTCAGAAGTCTCCCTGGTTCATTCATGCATTAAGAAGATGAGCCTTGCTCCTTTCTCATCCTGACAGAGGAGAATGTTGCCATGACAGCTGTTAGGAGATGTGGAGATGTGTAAAGGGCATCTGTAATGAAAAGAGAAAATAGCCTGACTTCTTGGGCCTCACTGATGATGCATGGAATAGCATGCATGGAGTCTCAAAATGAACCTTGAAAATCTCTTAGCTTCATTTTTGACACAATACTTTACACATACACACACACAAACACACACACAGTTCATTTTTCAGCAGCCTAAGCAATATGTGGAAAAATTAAACCTCGACTAAAACCATGCATAGATACCTACTTTTCCATCTTTGGAGTATAAACTGAAGATCTACCATATTGAATATTTAAAAAGTTATTTTCTAAGTGATTATTATAAAGGGAAATATTTTCCAAAAAGAATCTTTCATGAAAAGGTCCTCAAAGCCAGAAAAGATGTTAGGGAATAATCAGAGAGCTCAGTAGGTCTTATCTCTTCTGTTGCAAAAAGAAAAATATATTTTCTTTATCTAAATATGCTGAAGGAATATTTACTGATTAAAGGATATGATATCTTTTGATATTATTTTCTTTAAAATAATCTGAGCATGGGGAAGTGGTTAGGGCCATAGGCAAAACAAAATTGGCTATGAGTCAATTGTAGAATGTTGTTATGGATGGAATTGTGCCCCCCCATTCATAATTGTGCCCCCCATTAAAGCCATAACCCCTAATACCTCAGAATGTGACTATATTGGGTGATTAAGTTAAAATGAGAGCTTCAGGGTGGTCCCTAATCCAATCTGAGTGGTGTTCTTATCAGAGAAGGAGATTTGGACACACAAAGAGACAGCAGGGATGAAATTTGGACACACAGAGAGATACCATGGACATGAAGGTACAGAGGAAAGACCGTGTAAGGACACAGTGGGAAGGTGGCCATGTACAAGCCAAGGAGAGAGGCTTGAGAAGAAACCAGACCTGCCAATACCTTGATCTTAGACTTCTAGCCTTCAGATCTATGAGAAAACACATTTCTGTTGTTTAAGCCACCCAGTCTGTGGTATTTTGTTATGGCAGCCCTAGCAAACGAATACCAATACCTATCCTGTAATCAGAGCACGTGTTTTATGCTCTTTGGGGGAGACTAAGGTGCTTCGGAGCCCAGTGATGGATAATAAGACCAGACAGTGGGGATCTAGGAAGGCTTGCTGAAGGTGGTTAGGAGTTAGCCTGGTGAAGAGGCAGTGGGAAGAGAATTTTAATAGAAGGAACAGCATGTGCAGAGGCCTGGATATGAGAGCATGGCATATTTGGGAAACTAGTCATAGGTCAATAGGGATGCAGTCTAAGGTGTGAGTGAATGAGCAGTGAGAATCCAGCATTAGGGGAGTAAGTTTTTATCACCATCTAATACACACACATCATGTACACACACATATGTGTGTACTCATTTTGTTTGATGTTAGTCTCTCCCCACTGGACCATAAGCTCTTTGATGCCTTTTTGTCTCTTTTGTTTACTGTTGTGTTTTTCACTATCTAGAATAGTGCCTGGCACATAAAAGCTGTTCAACAAAAAAATTACTGAATAAATGAATGAATCAGTTACATGATTTGTTCTTTAGAAAAATCACTTTCAAACAATGGAGAATCAGGCAGTACCGTGGAAGATGTTTGGAATGTGGCCCAAACAGGGATAACAGTTAGGAGGCTGTTGCAGTAATCCTGTTAAAGTTGGTGGTGGAGGTGTGGAGGAAATTACTAGACTGACAGGAGAGTTTTTCAGGAGGTAGAATTAAGAGAACTTGTCATATGATTGGATATAGAATTTGAGGGAGAAAGATCATTTCCAAGTTCATGGTGTACGCACTGAAAGAAAGATAGGGTCATTTCCTGAGGTAAGAAACATACAGAGAAAAGTAAAGTTGGGGTGTGGGTTGGAGGTACTGAGTTCAGTTTTTGGTCATGTTTAGCTTTAGGTAGCAGAATGACATTCAAGTCAAGATGTCTGCTTGATAGTGACAGAGAGAGCACTCTCTGGGCTGGATCTAGAGTTAGCTATCTTCACCTTAGAGCTGACATTAAAGCCACGGAAATGGATGTGGTTGTTCAAGAAGAATGTGTAGACAATGGAAGATAAAAACAAGGCATATTGAGAGTGAAATAGAAATAGAAAATAAAAAACCAGGAAATCAAAGCAAACAGTATAAGCAGTGAAAAGTTTAGTGCCCTTCCAAAAAGTTCTGTGAATTCTTTATTGTTGTGTTTGTCATTACTTTATAGAACTTTAAGAAGAATGTGTAGTTCAAGTTCTAGCTCTGAAGCTATAGTCTTGGTAAATGACTTAACCTCTTTATATCTGGTTTTTCTTTATCTGTAAAATGGATCCTATTATAACACCTATCTCTATTATAGGTTTGTGGTGAGGGCCAGATTAAAATAAATAAAGCCTTTAGTATACGATGTGCATTCAGTGATTGTTAGCACTTATTATTATTTCTAATTATTAAGTTTAAATTTTAATTTTTAATTAAGTTTAATTGTAGACTTTATGTAGTTTCCAGTTAGGAACACTAGTGTTTATGGATTTCCAGATCAGCCACAGATCTCTAGGTGTAGATTGTTGAGTGTAATGAGCACTTTTTTAGGCTATGTTTGTGAATACGTATGTATGTACGAGGGCTGTCTGGAAAGTATCCAAGCGTATAATATGAAAAATTATGAAAATAATGGCTGGCTACTTTCTGGACAGCCCTCAGATATAATTATTAAGATACACATTAACATTTAATTAATATTAAATTATTAATATACCTACTAATTGCTAATTACAAATTGTAAGCCAAATGATTTAAAATGTAAGACAACATTGAACAAAATACAAACTCCAAAGTGAAATTAAAATGTGCTATTGAGTAAATTTTATCTGTTATTGTATAATCAGGATCTTACTGTTTTTTCCTTTTTGTTTTCAGATGGATCTGTACATGAGTACCTTGAATATCTAAAAGTCCTGAATCCCTGCACATTTCCTAGCTCATTAAAGTGTGTGTTTGCAGTTTTTTTTTTTTTACCTGTGGTCTCATTTAATTGACATCTCAATGGCATGGCTCTGTAGGGGGTGCCCAGTTCTTACTGCTTCCTGCCTGCTTGCTACAGAAGCTGCTTTCACTCTCTGATACGGTTCTTTGGTCTAAACGGCACTGTTTGCCTGTAAGACAGGCACGTTAGGACAGCCTCATGCTTGAGTTGCCTGTAAAATGCTGCCCACGGACCATGCTTTCCTAATCAGAAAAGTCCCCTCCATTTGACCCACTTTTCTGTCTCAGTCCCATTCCCCTTTGAAGTCCAGTGTGGAAGTTTCTTTGCATAAAATTGTTTACGATAATATATTAATCCTGTTAGTAGGTTTCCACACATTTCAAAAACTTGCCTCTCCTTGAAGATTTTCTCTTATTATTAAAGGAAATAGGCTGTTTTCTTTCTAAATTTTAAAACTGTTAGCTTGGGCTGTGCTTGCATCACCGCTCCCACCACGATGGCAAAAATAGAGATGTTTTGGTATCCCGAAGGGGGGAAGAAACATATATCGATAAATAAATACACTGCTTGAGTGAGGCTGACCCCAGAGGTAGGCCCTCAGGCAGGACTGGCCTATTTATGGGTGACCTTTCCGACTCAAAACATCATTCTTCTTCACACGCCAGGCTATTTTCTAAAAAGTCGACATGGCAGTTCGGCATATAAATCCACTCTTTTGAAATACATGAGGGTAAACAAACATCATTTTTAAGAAATGTATTCATTCATTTGTTCAACATTCAGCCGTTAATCAGTTATAATTTTCTGGATGCCAGGCGGGAATCGTAGCAATGGTAGCATTCAGTAGTGAGCAAAGTGGACGTGGTGTTTGCTCTCATGGAGCTTAGTGTTTAGTGGGGCACATCAACACTAAACAATACCTATGTAAGTATTCAATAAATATTTGATAAACAAATGAGCTTTGAAAAAATTGAGGTCAAGGGTGTTCCCAAGAAAGAAGAAAAAAAGCTGATTTTTTTTTTTTTTTTTTTTTTTTTGGTAAAGCCTTCCGAACATCCCAAACTCAGAGTCTTCTATAACTTGGGCTGTCAAAGATGTTACAGGTTAAACAGGCTCTTGTAGTTTTTCCTTAAACTTAACTACTTCTCATAATATTGTTTCTGTAGAAAGATGCATATAGAATTCTAAATAACAAACTCTAAAAGTGATCGTCTAGAATGCTTCATATCTGTAAGCAGGGCTTGCTTTTTTCCATGCAGAGTCATTCATCCTTTTTCCTACCTAAATTCCCTGCCTCCTGCTTCCCTCCCTACTCTGACTTCCTCTCAATCAGTAGTCAGCTCCCTCCCCTGTGAAGTAAGGGTCTGAGAAATAGAAAACTTTAGGACAGCGACCAAGGTTGGGGATTAGTGAGAAATGATGTAACATTCCATCTCTATTTCCACAAAATATCCCTATTCCATTGCCTGTTGAAAAATAATATAGTTTTCAAATATTTTTAGGGGAAGTTATAAAAATATTTTCTGTACGAGCTGGACTCTGAACCAGTATGTACAATACTTCATTGTGCAATGGCAGCATTTGGCACTGTTTGTTGCTTCTGTTTTCTTTGAAAAACTCTATTCCCTTGGTGTTACTGATACCAGCGTCCCCCAGTGTTCCTCCTGGTTCCATGTTTGCTCTTTCTCAGTCTCTGCTCCTGACCTATATTCATCTTCAGGTTGAGTCTTAAAAACCCTCATTTCATCACACTCTGTGGGTTTCTCAACCTTGGCACTATGGACATTTCGGTCTGGGTGGTCTTTGTTGTGGGGGCCAGTCCTATGCATTGCAGGATGTTTAGCATCCTCCCTGTCCATTCCTCACTAGCTGCCCCTAATTGTGATGACCAAAAATGTCTGAATCCATTGTCAAATATCTCCTAGGGCAAAATAGCCCTTCAACTTCCAGTTGAGGACTACTGCTTTACACTTTTTGCCTAAGCAGGCCCATCCACAGTCTTGGATTCAATTATGACCTACACATTAGTCATGCTCATTGTATGATCTCAGTTCAGATCTTGTTTCTGAGCTCCAGTGATATGTCCTCTTGGACATTTCAAGGAGATTGCAAAGCCAAAAAAAAGTCTTTGATTTTCTTACCACACTGCTACTCTTGGTGTTTCCTCTCTCATGATAAGGCACCACCATCCACCATCTCCCTCACTCCCTGTCTCTAGTCAGTTGCTAAGTGTTGTTGATTCTGCATTCTCATATGACCCCAGCCCATTCCTTTCTCTCCATGTTCACAACTCTCAGCACTGCAGGTTCAGCTGCCATCATCTACTGCTTGGACCCCTGATGAGCCTCACCCTAAACTTCAGGAACTTTTGCTTCCCTTCAGTTCATTTTCTGCATCATTCTGAGGGTCTTGTAAAACAGTAAATTCGAACAGGTGGCTTGAGTGTGCTTCCATCTGCTTTCAAGTTAGGGACCCCAATCCTTAACAAGATTTATTAGACCTGTATGATCTGGCCCTTGCCTACCTTTCCTCTGCTTCCTGTACATACCATATATCTTCCCATCTCCCTGTTTCTGCACATGACTAGAATATTACCAGTAATCTCCTCCTCAACCCCACCATCCTAGCTATTTCCTACTATATTAGGGATTTATAATTTTTTCTCTCCCCATTTGAAATTTCACTAATGCTACTATAATGAAGATGGTAACATGGTGTCATCAGTTTCAAATTTTTGTATATGTATATTTCTTTTATTCAGCAAATTAAACAAGACAGCATATCTATGTACATCCTTTTATAAAAAGGATAATGTATTTATAAAAATATTACGCTAGCATAAGAAATAAAAAGGTGGAGATTGAATTATATACATACACATATGTATACATATATATTTAAAATTGCTTCTTAAAATGATATTGCCTATTTATCAATTTATGTTGTGTGATTTCTATTTTTTTTGTTTTGTTTTGTTTTTCTTTACAGTATATCAAGATGTTTGAAAAGATGCTCTGGCAAGAAAATGTACTGTACCATAAAGATTCAAAAGGAGATAATTTGTGGCTACTGAGCCAGAAATATGTATGAGTCATAAATTAAACCTGACAAACCTGTCATGAAATATAAGTTTTAATAGAAGCATAATCTGTGCTTTCATGACTGTGTCAGAATCAGTAATACATCATCAGCTCTTTTTTAGATTGGCTCACATAATGCAAAAATATGAAAGTTAACACATTTTTTAGCCTATGAGAAAAACTGTAAAATGTAAATGTGGCTTAAGCAAAAGAAAAAAAATCCAAAACTATAAGTTAGTTTAAATTGTAGAATATGGAATATGGAAAGTTATTGTTTGAAAAGAAATAGGCCATAAACCAAATTAAAAGATAAATGACAAACTGAAGAAAGACCTTTAAATATGTAATAGGCAAAGAGTTAATTTCTTTAATATACAAGCACTCTTACATATCAATTTATTTAAAAGCGCACCAATAAAAAAATGGGCCCACAAAAATTCTTTTAAAACAGACTTAAATGGCAAAAGAATATTTGAATTGTCCATCTAGTTAGGAATCAATTACAACTAGAAAGAAAGTTTTATCCATTACATGGGAAATTATTGTTTAAAAGTAACCATAACAATAGATACCAGATATTGGAGAGCACACGGGGCAGTGGACACTCATTCTCTGCAGGTGCGACTCTGGAAGCCTTTTTTGTAAAATTCACCAAAAGCCCTAAACTCTCAGTGTCCCATTCTAGGAATTTATCCTAAGGAAATAATTAGTTATGAGTATAATGATTTTGATACCACAAAGTTTATCCAAGCATTGTTTATTATACCAAAACATAAAAACAATATAAATATCCATCAACAGATGATATTACAGTTTATCCACACAGTGGAATATTATGTAGTCCTAGAAATGATATCTTAGAATGTTTATTCACATAAAGAAAATATTTATAATGAAGTCTCAGGTCAAATGCGTAAAATATACCTAGGTCCTGGGTCTTCGTTCCTAATACCATTCCCCAGTGAAAGAAATCCGGGCTCCTCGGAGAGAGCTGATTCTAGTTTTGGTGCAGGACAAGTACAAGGTGAGGAGCATCTTGTAGTCCCAGAAAGCAAGGGAGTGTTCAAAAACATAAAAACAAAACCCACATAATGGGGTATTTCATTCAAAAGTACACAGGAACCAACTGAAGAGCTCCCAATGGCCAAAGCTGGGAAAATGTCAGCAACAGAATAAAGTAATATGGGATCATAATCATAATCCAAAATATAAGATAAACATTCATGAATGTATGCAATATAAATAATTGAATAAATAAACACATGAGGGACAAGAGAGAAATCTCCCATGCCAAAAAATTTTAAATAATTTATGTAGATACGCCACCCCCAAGGAAATAGAATGTAATTCTCCACTCCTTAAGTGTGGTCTACTTATAGTGACCTCCTTCCGAACAGTACAGTATAGAAAGAGGGAAAATAACTTCACAGTGGAGAAATCTGACAGACACAACCTCCGCCATGTGATTAAGGTCGTGCTGATAGTATGTGCTCTTGATGTGATGAAAATGGCACTACCTCTGTGGGCTTAGTCTTCAAAACCTTTAACTCCAGTCTAATCATGAGAGAAACATCAGGTAAATTCCAATTGAGGGACATTCGCAAAATATCTGACCAGTAATCCTCAAAACTGTCAAGGTCATCGAAAAGAAGGGAAGTCTAAGAAACTGCCACAGCCCAGAGCAGCTTCAGGGGACATGGCCATTAAATATAATTTGTAAGTCCGGATGGGATACTGGAACCAAAAAAGAATACTAGGTTAAAACTAAAGAAATCTGAATGAAGTATGGACTTTAATTATTAGTAGTGTGTGATATTGATTAATTGTAATTGCTACAAGTTGGCGATCAAGGTGTAGGAAGGGTTGGTTGGTCCCTTCTGAGGGCCAAGAAGGAAAGATCTGTCCAGGTCTCTCTCCTCGGCTTACAGATGGCAGATGGCAGTCTTCTCCTGTGGCTCCACATCCTCCTCCCTCTGTACCTAACTGTGTCCAAACTTCTCCTTCTTAGGACATCGGTCATACTGGATTAGGGACCACCCTAATGAACTCATTTGAATTTAACTACCTCTTTAAAGCCCCTTTCTCAAATGTGGTTACAGTCTGAGGTACTGGGGGTTAGGGCTTCAACATGCAGATTTGGGGGATACACAGTTCAGCCTACAACACCAGGTTTCTCATTGTTAGAGAAAGAAGTAACAGAGGAAGGCTGGAATGAACCCTGTGGTGATAGATTAGAGTCAGAGATATGGGGACTCATATTTATTTTAATATATATAAAGATAGATACAGAAATAAACATAGGTATGTATGTACATATCGGTTAGTATATATGCACAGATTGCATAGCTCTGTGTGCTCAGAGGGCCTGGATGCAGTCACATCACAGCAGTAGTGACAAGCATGCCTAGTGCCCAGATGGTTTCTAAATATCATTCTTGTCTGGGCGTGGTGGTTCACCCCTGTATTTCCAGCACGTGGAAGGCCAAGGCAGGAGGATTGCTTGAGGTCAGGAGTTTAAGATCAGCTTGAGCAATAGCGAGACCCCTGTCTCTACAAAAAAATAAAAGAAATTAGTTGGGCTTGGTGGTTCCTGCCTATAGTTCTAGCTACTGAGGAGACTAAGGCAGGAGGATCCCTTGAGTCCTGGAGTTTGAGGCTGCAGTGAGCTAAGATCATGCCACTGTACTCTAGCCTGAGCAATAGAGGGAGACCCCATCTCTAAAAAAAGTTTATAAATAAATAAATACCATTCTCTAGTAAAAGAAGAAATGACTGATTCTAGGACTGGGACAGGGAAAATACATTAGCCTATGAGAAAATCTAAGAAGAAATGGGATATTTACATAACTTCAAAGTATTTCCCCTCTAAATATTTATTAATTGCTGTGGTGGTTTTAATATACGTCCACACACTCTTGTATATGCCTCCCTCCAATAGGTGGAGCTCAGTTCTCCCTCCCTCAATGTGTACTTGGTGATTCACTATTACGGAAAGAGAAAAATAGGACCATTACTGTGGGAAAACCTTGACAGACAGCACCTTAACCAATTCATCAAGTTCAATATCACCAATGATAAGTTGTATTGATATTATACACCCCTGATATGACGAAGTGAGAAGGGGACTCTACCTCATCACATTTCAAAATCCATAGCCCCGGTCTATTAATGGAACACAACAGCTACAGCAAAAGAATTGAGGGACATTCTACAGAATATCTGACCAATTTGCTTCAAAAGTGTCAAGGTCATGAAAAACAAAGACAGACTGAGAATCTGTCGCAGACCCTAAGAGACTAACAGGCAGGATCACTAATGCAACATACTATCCTGAACTGGAGAAGGACGTTAATGTAAAAACTGGTGAAATCCCCAAAAAAGTCTAAAGTTTAGTTAATAGTATTATACCAATGTTAATTTCTTAGTTTCTTACCAATGTTAATTGCTTACTTTTGTTCAGTGTTATTTAAGATGTTAACATTAGGGAAAGCTGCTGGAAGCGTATATGGGAATTCTTTAAACTATCTTAAGAATTCTTTTGTAAAATCATTATAAAAAGTTTTAAAAATATAGGATACATAATAGCATTAATTCCCTCAAAAATTATTCATTGAGTGCTTTATAGGCACTTTTCTATGTGCTAAGAATACTGCAATGAATAAAACAGATAATGTTCTTGCCCTGTAGAGCTTTCATTTTATTACCAATTATTGATTGTTTTGTTAAAAAAATGCATATTTATTTGTAAATATATAATCTATACTATAATACACATTTTATTTATATGGTTTAATTGGATGGTAAATGGAAACATTTGGATGAAGGTGCTATTATTTGAAAGAGGAAATATATAATTTAGACCAGAATACGGAATCCTGGAGACACAAAGGTCTTGCAGGGATTACCTGGGTCTTCTAACTCAGTGGTTCTCAAAGCCTGCTTCAGGGGCCAGGAGCAGCAGCCTGGCCTCAGAACTCCTTAGAGAGGGAAATTCTCAGGTCTAACTTGAGTTTTAGCAAATTATAAGCTTTGGTGAGCAGGCTCAGCAATCTGTATTTTATGAACAACAAGCCTTCTAGGTGATTCCACTGCAGGAATCACAGTGTTCTTATCTGCGAAATGCAAATAATAATATTAATAATACCAACCTCTGATGGTTTATGTCTAATGAGTGTAATGCAAACCAATTTGGCAATTTACCTGACACATTGTAAGTGGTTCGTTAAAAGACGTCAATTAAGACCAGCTGTCGCCACCCCCCCCCAAAAAAAATCTTCACTGCCAACCCCCTTATCTTCTTCAGGGCTTTGCCTGGATGTCACTTTGTCACAGAAGCCTTCTTGGACTACCCTCTTTACAATTGCAGCATGCCTCTCCCTCCTGCCCTACTACCTGCAACTCCCAGTCTCCTTTTCTCCTGCCCCATACTCCAGCCCCTCATAGCACTTATCTCCTTCTAATAAATTATATAATTGATACAATCATTATGTGCACTTTAACATGTCTGTCTCCCCCTGCTAGCTGGTAACTTCTTAAAGGCAGGGAATCTTTGCGTTCATTGATACAGTCCAACTGCTAAAATCAGTGCCTGTCACATGGTTGGCATTAACAGGTATTTGTTTCCACAATGAATAATTGATATTATTGCTGATGAAAGTGGGTTGCAAACTCTTCTCCAAGCACTTTAGGGTTTCGGCATGTTTAATTTGACTTAAGAGAAGGTTCTGTAATTAGGCTGTGTTTTTGGTACTGACTGATTGTCAGTCCCTAAAGCTACTCCAGTAGTCCCAGAAAACTATTCCGGTTGAGGCAGGAATAGGGCCCCAGTTCACTTGGCCACCCTAGACATTCACCTTTCTCCTGGGTGGATTCTGCTGGATTCTGGGAGAAATTTCACTCCCATAAAGGGCTGTGTAGCTAAAAGAATTTGAAACTCATTTCTCTATACCATTATGTTAGAACAAGTGTGTTTCCCCAAATAGTGCCTGAACTCTGTAGCAATTTTTTATTGGTGAGAATGGCAGATAATAGCTACAAAGTTGTTCTTGTCAGAATGAACCCAGTAGAAATGTCATGAAGAAAGAATTAGGAGAAGTGAAAAGATGAGACAGAGGGGATTTAGATGGACCAGGCAGATGCACAGATAGTGGGAAATAAAGTAGGAGAGGTGATAAAGGCAAAATCCACATGAGGACAAAGGCCTTGAAACCTGGTAAGAGAAACGGGAACTTTGTGCAGGGCAATCAGTGGAAAATTCCGAGAGAAGTGTTGACAGCTGCAAACAAGATGAGTTTTGGCAGTATTTTTTTTAACACTTTTGGGGGTTGGGAAGAACTGCTGTAATCTGCTGAGCAAGAAACTAGATATTGAGTGTGAAGTTTTTTTATAGGAGCATAGAAAGGCCAGGTCCTCATTATCTAGATTGTAGAGGGTGTGTGCATGTGTGTGTGTGTTTGTACGGTACACACTTTCTTTGGTTTGTCATTTACTGGCTGATACAGAGTTACTCGATGTTATTCAGTTTTGTCTCCTTTTTTTCTTGCCTATTTTTCTTTCTTTACATTTTCCCTAATCTTTTATAGTACTGCCTCCTTAATCTGTCATCCTTGGCGAGAACAGGAGTCTTCACAAGAAACCACTAATACCCGTGAGCATCAGAGCAGTAACAAAATCATATCCATACTTTGGTGATAGCATTTCTAAAAGCCTGCCTTCTCTTTTATTTTGCTTCTCCATGATTTGAGCAGAATTTAAATTTTCTGGATGTCTCAGGATAACCATTTTGAGCATTGTGATTTATGCTAAAAACAAGCAAAAACAAAAACAGTAACACCTCTTAGCTTTAGTTTCCTTGACTTAAAGTAGGGATAATGACATTACCACCTAATTCAGAGGCTGCTGCAAGGATCAAAGGAGGTAATGCTATGTATGGGTGGTTCCTCTGGGCCTGGCAAAGTAAGCACTGAATGAATGATGACTTCTAGCGTCACCATTGCCATCATCATCCTCTGGCCTCCACCTAGATAACTCCACCTACCTTGTAGACTTTTTCCTTATTAGCCTTTGCGTGATTGTGGTTTTCCACTAACATGGATTGTCTGTCCCGTTCACACCTGTGGCTTATAAATGGTAGACATTCAGTAAATATTGACAAAATACATCATTGAATACATGATTATTTCAGATTTTTTTTTTAATAGAAGACATTCTCCATTTGTTGCTGGCTGAATGGTTTCTTTGGAGATGTGTACAATTTCTATCCTTTAAAAATGTATTCCATTATAACACTTCCCTTTCTGATTTGGGTTGCAGCTATGCCCAACCAGCTTTGGAATTTAAATATCTATGTATGGCATAGTCAAGCTATATAGAATACTTATAAAAGTCCTCATGTAAGTCTAATCGTAAACATGAATAATTTTGCAAGTGTGCACAATAAAAATGGACTAAAAATGGCATAGTTTACTCAACAGAATCATGTTCTTTTCAGTATTCTGGGGCCTGGATCATGTATGCAATTTACGAAATCATTCACCCAGCAGCAAACAGAGAATGTTTTTAATGAGATGTCAAATCAGATTGAATTGTGGTCATGAAAGATGTTGAATATATTGAGTCATAGAAATTTGAACTCTATTGAGCTGAAACATTATGTTTTGTATTAAAAAGACAAAGTAAATGCTTATCTGCTATTTATATTTTGTTTTTAAGTCCTATTTTACCATAGCTAAGGACAAGATGGTATGATCAACCATGGGGAAAAAAATGAATAAATTGTGGTGTTGTTTTTTATACTTTTGTTATTAAAGGAGATTGTTGCTTACCTTCTTACTGGATCTCAATAATAGGTCATTTGTAAATAATACTACATGTGATTTTCATTCATAATCTTGAGATTTGAAACTCTAAACATTTATACCAGACAAACTTAGTGCTTTAATAATATAATCCATTTACATTTATATTTATATATCACTAGGCTCTCCGATAACCTCAGTGTTTGAGGTCTAAATAATACTTTTCAGTCCTTATCTGTTTAATCTCTCAATGCATTCCACCTGATGGCTACTGCCTTCTTGGAACTGTCCCTCCCCTTGGCTTTGGCACATGGTTTTCCTTCAAGCTGTCTGGCTGCTCCTTCTCTCTGCTCTGCTCAGCCTTTCATCCTGCAGTTCCTCAAGGCTCAGTCCCGGTGGTGCTTCCTTCCTAGCAAACCGAGCATCTGAGAAGATGACTAAAAAATATTGAAGCGTGGACTCTAAAAGTCTGTGCCCCCCCAGAAGGATATATAATGGCAATTTAAAATATTAAAATATTACGAATACATAAGAAATATTAATTTTCTGAATCATTATTTAAATGTAAACCTGATTTAAACCATGGCCTTGGGAATAAACACATCATCTGATTTTTAGTTTTCAGCTTTTTTTGCTACAGTGGGAACAGCTTGTATATCTTGATGTGATCTGACACGCTGAGCAGACGAACCCACTTTGTAAAGGAGTCTTATATTCAGCGAGGTCCTGCATCCTCGGAGATGGCCCTGAGAATAACTAAATATGTGGCAGAGGAGGCAGAAAAAAGACAGTGCGGGAGGAACTCTCCTTTCTCCACTAAAACATGAAGATGGTTCTTTCATTTCAGGTGCAAATGTTGTTTATAGAGCCTGTCACTGTGTCTGTGGCTTTGTGTCTTATACTTGGTTGTTTGTCAGGTTGGTAAATTTAAGGAATCCTGCAGAAATAGCTGTCTCAGGAGAAGTCT
Source organism: Avahi laniger (assembly GCA_963575035.1). Taxonomy (NCBI): domain Eukaryota; kingdom Metazoa; phylum Chordata; class Mammalia; order Primates; family Indriidae; genus Avahi; species Avahi laniger. Next base: position 25,864 of record CAUYSK010045552.1, on the reverse strand, counting down.
CACCGGTGAGAAGATACTGAACAGTGGCTAAAATTTTGGTTAGAATTCTTGTTCACAATGCCTTGCTGATGGTATTGTGGAAGCAGCTATAAAATCAGAGCATCAGTCTTTTCTGTGCCAGAAGTCAACCATCTGTCACCTGCTCAGAAGATACGGAAATTATTGTCACATCTACAAGCTAAACACATGAAGCAGCGTGTGTACCATACCAACTGCCTTCATCGCCTTCAAACTTCTCACTTTGCACATACTCTCTCCCGCCAGCTTTCAGGAGTAATCAGCAACAATCACAGTGATTAGGGAGAAACCAAGGGGCTAGAAAATGAGCATCGTCTTAGAAGATTATTTAGAATAGTGCCACATTTATAACGTAAGGCCTGAGCATGGCCTTTTGACTACTATTATGGCAGGGATCTGGGAGGGGTGATTAATATGCAGACCACACCAGCCCTTGCTTACTGGATCTTACAGGAAATAGAATTGGAATCTGTAGGAACAGGATGATTCATCACCGTATGTGGGCTAAAAGGGGACAGGTGAAAGTATTAGCTACCTACACCTTCAGCAGAAAGCTCTAATCATTACGTTAGTAATAGAACTGGAGATGCCCTTCGCAGGCAGTGGGGATGGAGACCTTCCGTTACGCCTTGGTTCTTAAAGGGACAGAGTATTGGCAACACCTGGAATGTGCTTGAAGTGCAACTTTCCAAACCTACTGACACAGAAGCCGTGGAGATGCGGCCCTGCAATCTGTGTTTTACCCAGCCTTCTAGCTGATTCTGATGGTAGCTAAAATTTGAGAATCACTGTGTTAAAGTACCTAAAGAATAATACACTCCTGGTGCCACTTTTTGAAAGTTAGTACATGTAGGCTAACTCTTGTTTGAAATTGATGTTCATAATTTAGGGAATATATCTGAATATATTTATGATGGAAAAATGTCATTATTTAGAACCACGCCACCACCTAAGAATTACTGATTGTTTTCCAGGAAAGTCTATAATCTCAGGCTCTCTACTGTGTTAGGGTCATTGCAAAGCTGGGCCTGGGATTGATTCAGAGAAAACTGAATTTCTCTAATTAATAGAGTTACTATTATGTAGAATTTTCTTGGACATTGTGAGAAGTAGAGGAGGAGAAAGGAGCAAGCAAATAGTGAGCGACCCAGGCAGAGTGGCCTTGTAAGAACCCTTGGAAAGAAGTGACATGGAGAGGTCTTTCAGGAAAACAGTAAACTGTCAACTGGGCAGTGCTGGGCAGCACCCGCTCCTGCAACCCCCCAGTCTTCTCCGAACACCCTGGTAGGGGGAAGAGCTGTGAACAAGTGTGCGGCAGGAGGAAGGGTGGTAATGAGTCCAGGGGAGTTCCGCATTTGGGTCTGTGCCGAGGACACGGAATAGAAGAGCTGGTGGCGTCGAGCAATGCGTGAGAATTCCGCAGAAGCGGATAATAGAGGCCGGGGAACAGAAAACTCCAAAGTTCACTAAAATGTTGAGGAGGACATTGGATTTTTTTTCATAGGCTGCAGAATGAAGGCTTGAGCCAAACTTTTCTGGATTTTAAAGAGTGTGGTGGTCAAAGCTGAGATTTGGGCTCCATGTTTATTGTAATAGTTGAATGATTTTTTGTAGTGAAACTTGTTATCCTGTGAAAGAGAATGGTATGAAAAACCTGCATAATTTGATTTAAAAACTTTGAATGAAGAGGAAAGGGCCGGAAATGGCTCGGTGTCGCGCTCTGAGTGACTGACACCAGGCCACGGTCTCCCTTTGCGTTTCCGACCTTTGGTGGTACGCTCCTGGTGTCCCGCTTCCCATGAGCTCATCCCTGCAGGACCTTCTCACACATCAGAACTGTGCCCCTCCCTTTTCTTCCCTGTTCCCAGTGAATATACTCGCACTCTGCTCAGCAAAGTGCCCCATCAAAAATGGAAAGTGCTCTAACTAGTAAAATGAATCTGCACTCCACTTCATCAACTTGAAATTCAAGTGGCACGTCACATTTACCTAAAAGGACATGGCCTTTTACCGCCAAGAGATAGACTTTTTATAGTAGCCTCAGGGTCAGACCATCAATCATGCTCTAACTCTATAAAGGAGGAAACCAAGTCATCCACAACCCACAGAATCATAGCATATGGGAGAGCCTGTGAGGTTGCAGAGTCCCTTTATCTAGCAGATCAAAAGGCTGAAGGATAAACGAGATGCCTCCACTAAATAGAGTGCTGTTTCACAGCACAAGGGCCTCTCAAGGTCCCTTCTGTCAACAAAGTGGAGAAGGCATCAGATCCTGTTCCCTCTGAAGTGTTACTTGGAAGAATCATGGTCATGTAATCTATTATAATAACTCCTGCAAAGCCTGGAACTTGTGGTTATTGATTATCTCAGAATATCAGAGAAAGACTGGAGATGATAGATTTAAACAATATTATTTTTTCTTACCTAGGTTAAAGTGAACCTTTTGAAAATATTAATACTTAACTTATGACTGTATTAGATAGGGTGCTGTTGCCTGCTTCCAACTAATACAAAGGGAACTTAAAAACTGAGAGTATATTGAATCAAATATATTGAATCAAATTTTCCCACTGTTTTAGTAGATTTTTAGTTACATTGCATTTTTAGGGACCACTGAAGATCCTTTTTAATTAAAACAAATTAAGATAAACCTAAAAAATTTCCGCATGTTCTATGGTCCAAAGGTTAAAAAGGAAATTATTGTGCCTATCACATGAAATTTCACAAGCAGGATGATCTGTAAATGTATTTACTACAATGCTGCTTGCCTTTTTAAAATTTAATCAGAGGCATGCTTACTGCCTTTCTTGCCTTTTGCATTTGTTATGAACTAAAGCAATTTCATAGAAAAGAGTAGCATTAATATTCGTAATGCTATCTTTTAAAATAAAGATGTCTTTAATGCCTACATATGTTTAAATAAAATAAATCAATTTATGAATATAAGTTATGTTGTTAATATATTGTGATTCCTCATGTCACTCAAATATCTTCTCAGCAAAATTCTTTCTTTGCCATGCCCTCTCTCCGGAGAAATCAAGGATTAGTTCACTTTAGATGTGCTGACAAGGAAGGTGATTCTGCATAAGTTTAGAAGACATCATCAACAAAGGAATCTCTCAAATTTTTACATTTGTGCCTTTCTTAGTCTGTTTAGGCTGGTATAAAAGAATACTGTAGGCTTGGTGGCTTAGACAACTAACATTTATTTCTCAACAATTCTGGAGGCTGGAAAGGCCAAGATCAAGGTGCTGGTAGATCCCATGTTTGGTGAGGGCTCACTTCCTGGTTTGCAGACAGCCGACTTGTTGTATCTTCACATGGTAGAGAGCAGAAAGAGAAGCAAGCTTTCTCATGTCTCTCCTTATAAGGGCACAGTCCTATTCATGAGGGCTCCAATCTCTTGACTTAATCACCCTCCATAAGCCCCACCTCCTAATACCATCCCATTAGGGATTAGGATTTCAACATATGAATTTGGAGAGGACACAAACATGCAGTCCGTCACACTTGCCCCTCTTTACCAATTCACATGCTCACAAAGCACCATCTACAAATGAAGTCTTCAGTGACACACTGCTTATTCTAATCTGCCCTTCCTGTCAACTGCAGGTACTGCATGGAATAAAGGATGTCAGGCTCAATTAGTAATAGATACTCTGAAATATAACCTCCTCACCTGAGACTATTTAAATATACCTCATTGTTCAGTTCAAGTGTCAAATCAACGTTGGGGTACCCATCTGCTGACCTTGGTCAGTTGTATATATGGGAGAGGAATTGGGTCAAAGAAAGTGGGGAGAGCATAAGTAGCAATATTGTGCCATCTACAGACTACTGTGAATTTGTGAATGAAGAAAATCTCACATTACTTAGAATTGGTAAAGACATTGGGCAGCTGGGAAAAAACAGAAACATTGAAAAAGGCTGGGAAAAGAAAGAGAAACTACTTAGTTTGGAATTCATCCCTGATGCCGTGGTGGCAGCCACAACTAGCTTGGAGAACTTACATGAATTCCTTAACCTTTCTGGAATGCAGTTTCCTTATCAGAAAATAATGGTCACAATAGTACCTCCGTATAGTTGTTGTGAGGATTCAATGAATTGATGCATGCAGAGTACCTAAAACTGTTCCTGTAAGTGCTCAATGAGAGTTAGTGGATATAATAATATTATTACCAGTTTTCAGAGTAGAAACTCTTGTCCTCCTCTGAATAGTGCTAGACATTTCAAATCAATGAATAATTCAGGAAAATCATGGTTATGTTACTGTTGCTGTTTAATTGTGCATCCTTTTAATTCTCAGGGTATTTATAATTCTGTTTTGGAGTTCTCAGGGGAGGTAGGAAATGAAAATCAACAGGTGGGAAGATGTAATGGGAAGGAAGAAATGAGCAAGGATTTTCAGGCGTGGTACTTTGATGACACCCATAGCAGTGCCTCATGGTGAAACCACATGGGTTGAAGGAATGTTTAGCTTTGAAGTAGAGAAAGCTTTAGGGGACCAGCACTTTGGTGGAGGGGGATTAAATTTCCACGGTGTAGTTTAGGCGAAAGGATAATATTAACTGGAGACAAGATTTACGTTCATTGTAAAGAAGACATTTCAGCAATGGCAACAGTGACCTTTATAAAAGAGTGAGTCATTGGAACTGTCAACCAGAGACAAAATAACCACATGTCACGAATGTTATTTACAGGATTCCAGTGCGGCCTAGGAGACTTGTACCAGAGTAACCTCCAGAGGGTGGGGATGGGGACAGTTTTAACACTGAGATTTTAAATGTGGGGAAATGAATTAGTTGATTTGGGTTCAAGTCTAGGCCCTACCACTGAGGGTGTATGACCCTGGGCTAGTCACTCCCTCTCTCAGGACCTCCTAAACCACCTTCCCTGAATGGATGTTTAAAAATCACATGAATTAATGTATGCTCTCATTGCAACTTGTTGTTAAGGCTTACTTGTCATTTCCTGCACATTCATTAAGTGCTCTATTCACTGGAGATTGCGCTGCACGTTGTAATTTATTTTAATAAAATGCATATTAGTTTCCTTAGGAACATTTTTTGTGGGAAGTGTACTTATTCAAGTAAAAAAAAATGAATATCAAAATGGAAAATTTTACTAAATAAAATATATTAAATTTATATCTCACTTTTTTCCACAGAGAATTTGAAGCAGGTTATTTTTCTGATAAAAACACACCCTGTAGGTTATTATAAGACATTCTTCTATTGAATTTTAGATTGTTGGAACTTAGGGGTGAAGTTTATGAGCCTTTACTGGTGCTGATAAGGACAAGATTCTCACCAAAATTTTCTATACTTTGCTTTGTTGAAACAGAATCAATAGTCTGTGATGACCCTGATGATTTTCCTGTTTTTCAAGGACTGTTCAAGTTTAATTTGCTTGAAAATCCTCAAGCAGTTAATTTTTCATAGAAATTAATGAGAATTTTATCCTGAAAACCATGTTCTTCCATTTTAATGCATAGTACGTGGTTGGCTACCTTTACTGATGCACTGACACCTTTAGGGTAACAGTGTCAAGTAGTAGTCTACTAGATGCTGATTGATGTAATTTTGTCACCCTGCTGTGGGTAGGTGGCCATGATCCAGTTGGGACGGACCGTGGGTTTGGAGGAATGAAAAGGGATCGATAGTAACACTTACAGAGCACATCTTCTATGTGCCAGAATTCTCATTTATTTTTGTAGTGCGTATTATCCCCATTATCTTGGTGATTAAATTGAAGTTCTAAGAAGTTGATTAACATGCCCAAGATCCCAAATTTAATAAGCAATAGAGGTGAAATTTGGATCTGGGTTTCTCTGATTCTAATGCCCAGTGCCTTTCTCTGACAATGGGCCTGCTCTAACCAGGATGAGCCCCAGAAATTATCAGTCCTTGCCCCAAACACACGCAAATACAGGTTATTGTCATTGTTATCTTCACTTTTGCGATACTTTTGAAGAAATGATGAGAAGAACCCAAAGGGTATACACAGGCTGATGTTTTCTACTAATGAGATTTTATTATTTCAGATTATAACATTTAGAAACTAACTCTGCCAAATAAACTATATTGTATATTTTGAAGGAAATCAAAAAAAGGAAAGAAATATTACTCTCTTTTGTAACCATATGGCATCTTAAGATAGTAAAAGCAGATAGCTTTATATGCACATTTGTTTAATATAGAGGAATCTAAAAATAATATTGCAGAATATATGCTGGTATTTTTAAAGTTTTTGAATGAATAGTTTAAATGAGAGATAGTGGAATACATTTGTAAACTCTAAGTTATTTCCCTTGATGCCTACAAAGCTTTATGGTTTCATGGGAAATACAGTTTTTTCCAGACAAAAGCTTTAGTGTTTTTAAGTAAAAGAAGACATGACCTTTTCTGTAGCTAGAATTAAAATCGTGCTGAATAGACTATTTTTACACCCATACTCCAGTTGGAGTGATAGCATACGGGATGTAAATTGTATATGTCTCGCTCTTAGCTCTGACCTCAGGACCTAACTTATACTCAGTTGCTGTATTTACTGGGATATGTATTGGAATTTATCTATTTTTATATAGTTCTCTCTCCTACACTTTCGAGAACAATTTGAGGGCAGGAACTTATTCATTTTTAGATCCCTAGAGCCTAGGATGTATGAAGTCTCTAATAAATATGTGTTGATTGACAGTTATTATCATTGGATGACTTATTCATCCATCCAGTTCATCCAGTGAAATTGGTCTTAACTAAAGGAACTGCTCTCAGCTTTGGAACCAGCAATAGAGGAGGTGAACTTCAAAGTCTCTCCCTCTCCTGTAATTGGATCTACCAACCTGCCTTTGACGCCACACCTATACCTTTTTTTCCTACAACCATTTTACCTCCTTCCTGATGTTGAAACTGCTTTCTCTTGAAGATACTGCTTCTCTGGCAGACTTCAATGGAGGCTTTGCCTTCCTTCATTTCCCCACACTCATGGGAGCTGATAGCTAATCTGCAGAATTCTTTATGTATACCCCTTGGATACTTCTAGATCAGTGCTTTCAACAGAAATATAATACTAGCCTCTATAAGTCATTTAAAGTTTCTGTTGGCCACATTAAACAGTAAAAAAAAAAAAACAGGTCAAATTAATTTTAATTATGTTTTATTTAGCCTTACAAATCCAAAAATTATCATTTTAACATGTAACTTATATAAAAATTATTAACAAGATGTGTTACATTCTTTTTTATTTTCTTTTTTAGAGACAGAGTCTTGCTCTGTTGCCCAGGCTGGAGTGCAGAGGCAGGATCATAGATCACTGTAACTTCAAACATCTGGGCTCAAGAGATCTCACCTCAGCCCCTGAGTAGCTGAGACTACAGACAAAAGCCACCATACCTAGCTAATTTATATTCTTTTATTTGTACTAATTCTTTGAAATCTGGTATGCATTTTACACTTTTACAACATATCTCATACTAGACATATTTCAAGTACTCAGTTGCCTCTTATGTCCAATGGGTACCATTATTGGACAGCTGATTTATATCATTGTCCTTCTGCAATTTCTCAATCTTTAAGAGCCTTTCTCCTGTACTACCTGTTTCTCATTATCTTGCTGTGACCAATAAGACAATTTTTTACTTTTCTGAAGTATCGTAGCATTAACTGCTATAAAACCTTTCCCCCCTGCCCCTTCGCTGCTATCATCTTTGGAAATTCTACTATCTCTCAACATTTTATCACATCTTCTCCACTTTACCCATCACCATCATGTTCATTCTTTGATCCTTATTGTCACTCCAAAGTCTAGTAAGGTCAATCATTCCTTTCTATGACTATAATTCCTATCATTCGGTTGTTATCTGTTCTTATACTCTTTATTTTTAATTTTGGGGGAATCATTTTTACAATAATTTCAGGTATGAGCATGTGGATTACTTAACTATGCTGCCTTGCCTACCAGAACTCAGAAACACTATTATAGATCCATATGTCAAATATTTATTAAGCATCTACTATTTATTTGATATGTACTTTTCTAGATGCTGAAGATAAGGCAGTGGGCACACAGCACAGACCCCTGCCCTCAAGGAGCTTACATTCTACTGGGGAAACAGATGGGAAACAAGCCATTGTCAGGTGTAATATGCCAGTTAATGATAATTGCCATGGAGTAAAATAAAGCAGAGAAAGGGGTGACCATGTGTCAGGGTTGGAGGTTGAAATTAGATAGCATGCCCAATGAAGATCAACAGAGCAGTGACCTTTATGCACAACCTTGGAGACAGTGAGCCACACAGAGGTGCTGGGAGGAGTGTTCCAGGGAGAGGGAATAGCAAGTGCAAAGGCCTCAAATATATCTTCAAGCTTTTACTTATTTGAGAAGCCTTTAGAGTAAAATTATCCAGTGGAAAAAGAGATCATTGGTTTCTCCTCCAAATTCAGGACTAATGGGAGTAATATAAAGATGGGAAATGACAGAAGCCACTGAGCCCGGCTCCTCTTACTTACTGATAAAAAAAATTGACACTGAGAATAGTTACGTGGCTCGTTAAAGATCTGAGCTATAGAATGACAGGTTTGACCCTGGACCCAGGTCTCCTGCCTCCAGGTTATATAAGCAATTGCGTGGTTACCATGGTGGAACAGTGCAATACTGTAATACAGTTCTGATGCTAACCTCCCCGCAGAGTTAGACAGATTCTACAGGTTAAGTGAAGAGCACCCTCACTGTAGATGCCAACCACAAGTTTGGGGGTCCTGGGCCACCTGCATTTCTTACCAAGTGACTGTAAATTCAAGAGTTTCCATAACCCCTTTGCCTTTGATAATTCACTAGAATGACCCACAGAACTTAGGAAAACACTATGGTTTCAGTTACATTTTTATTATAAAGAATACAAATCAGAACCAACAAAATGAAGAGGTATGTAGGGCCAGGTCTGGAAGGGTCTTACACACAGAACTTTCATGTGTCCTCCCTTTGGAATCAGGACATGTTGCCTCCAGGCAAATTGATGTGTTCACCTACCCACCAGGGAGCTCACCGGGGTCTTGGTGTCCAAAATTGGTGTTTGTTTGTTTTATTACATAAGCACAGTTGATTAAATCATTGGCTACATGATTAGACTCAACCTTTAGTCCTTTTCCTCTTCCCAAAAGTAGAGCTGATGTCACCTGGCTCAAAGCCCCAGCCCTCTGATCACATGGCTGGTCCTCCTAGCTAGGATCCCACCCCAAGCTCCCCAAACCAAACTCCCAACCCCCAACTATCTAAGAGCCCACCCTGAGTCACTTCATTTGCATAAACTCGGGTGTGACTTGAGGACCTCCATGAATAACAAAGACATTTCTATCACTTGGAAAATTCTAAGAGTTTAGAAGCTTCCATCCCAGGAACCTGGGACAAGGACCAGACACATTCTTTATTTGTACAATAGACAGGAATTTAAAAACTATTTGCCTTATGAATTTTATTACAATATAGCTGGTCCAGAGACAGGAAAATAGCAACTAGTTGAGGTGACAACGTCCTGAATATGAAGCAAATCTCCACAATCAAACCTCATGTTCATCTCTTCATTAGGCACCTAAAAGGATATAAAAGAACAATAAATGAAAACACGTTTAACTCATCTTTTTCATCCAAGCCTCTTCTGGAGGACATGGCGTTGCAGGCAGATGTAAATTGCTCAGAATAAAGTTGATGTCACCCACTCCTTGGCTTGAGGCTTTGGCAATTCCCCTTTCATTACCTCATTGACGAAAGAAGATCTTTGCTAATGAAGTTCTCTCTGGTGTCTCTTGGGCAGAGGGTAAATCTCAGAACAGATATTTGTTCAGTTGCTTACTGAGTTTCCTCCATCGTTTTCCATGATCTCTGTAGGATTTTTCAAGTTTAAACAAGCACTTGCTTGTGTTTGATATCTAGTTAAAACAAAGAGCTTGTGTTGAAAAAAAAGAAAAACATTGAATGAAGTTGAATATTCCTTGGCTTAGAGAACTTGATAATTTCACAAGTTTTTGTCACCTACTATTTTTACTATTAAAAATTTATTCAAGTATTTTTTAAAAATGCATTCAAGTGTTTATTTAGCAAACATGTTTTTGGCTATTTACCATATGAAGGGTGCTGTATGAGACCCTGGTGATGTACATGACCAGGACTTCCTTTTCCCTTTCAGATCTGTGACTAGATGATCACAATACAGTGTGGTAAGTTTAATTGATAGAGTTATTTCTTGTCTATTGCGGAAGCACAGAGGAGAACTTAAACTACCCCCAGGGAGCAGAGATAGGGAGTCAGGGAAAGTTTCTTGGAGGAAATAATGTCTGAACTAAGTATCAAAGGTTGAATAGATGTTTGCCTGGGTAAGAGCATGACCAAAGATTATTCCAGGCAGGCGTAAGACATGAACATAGGCCTGGAGGTGAGATGTAGTACACTGTGTTTGAGAAACAAAAGCAGTTCTGTGGAATATAAAGTGGGCTGTAAGAAATGACCTGAAAAAATTATAAGTGATCACATCGTATGCCATGTTAGTAGACCTTGGAGGTCTTTTACGAAAGGACGTCAAGGACAAGAAGAAAGTACCATTCAAAACAAGGTGCTCTCATATGAGAACATGAATTGTGAGAGAATGTTTTTCGTGCGTTTTAGGAGAATGAGTAATGCTGGTGGGAGAGGATGGTGGAGTTAGGAATTTAAAAAAAATTGTTAAAGATAACAAGGTAAAGGTTATGCAAAGGAGAACAACTTATTCTAGGAAAAAAAAAGCTAACAAAATATTATGTAAATCTAAGACTTAGATCTGAGCTATGGTTTAATATCACGCAGAATAGAAATTGCTTAGTAACATGTTTAGATCCCGGCACTGTTCACATATTTCCAAGTTTAGAAGGGAAACAGGTTCCAGGTTGAGTCAAATAAACAATATTGTACTATATAGGTAGCTGGTTTATTTATGAATATGAATGTACATTTATATAACTATCCACTAAAATATAAGCTCCCTGTGGGCAAAGATATCATTTTTTTCATTTTATTTCATTATTGTTTCCTTGGAGCCTAGAACAATGACTGGTATATAGTAGCCCTTCAATTAATTTTGTTAGATGAACAGAATATAACTAAACTAAGAAGTATGTCCTGGTTAAGCTGTTATAGCGGAAGAAACTTAATAATAGATATTATGCATTTAGTATGATAAATGAATTTCAAAGCCAACAAAATGCTTAAACTGATTTTACCTTAGGACTAGAGTTACGTTTGGAGAGAATGTCAGCAATGGTTTCCATGTAAGACAAAATTTATTTTTAGTTTAATTGTGCAGAAGTGATCTCATCTTTTATTATAGATTTCTCTGGAGGATTAATGTGTTGATGATCCTGAACCCTGTGCAGCTCCTCTGGGAAGAGGTACCTACTTAGTCATGCCTTTATATTGGCATAAGGCTTGGAAAAGTGGTGCCAGCCTCAGTTTGTGTTGACTGTATTCAAGAAAGATATTAGGTCTCCTCATCAAAAGTTAGTTTGCTTTGGAAAGTTATACTCAGCCAGTAAGTTCCAGTATCCAGAAGAAAAATTGGACTAAAGGCTAAGAGGTGTCATACACAGGAGAAACTGTTGATAAAATGGAAACCACCACCTATAGGAATAATATCCCTTGTTAGGTTCACTGCCATTAAATTACACTGATAATTTGTGAGTCTTTGCCTTTGATTTTAGCTCCTTCAGCCAAATGCCTTGGATATTGTTTCTTTATGATATATAATCCTTATTCTGCTCACTTGACTAAGAGACTCAGTTCAGGGTTTGTGTCCACTATGTGACCTATTTGCTTAACTCTCAGAGCCTGGCACATAGGAGTCCTCAATAAATGCTTGTTTGAGTGAATCCCTTTTTGAAAGTTAAAATATTGAAGCAGTTGGTGGATGCTCCTGGTGATTCCTTTCCAGGGCAGGAATGCATTCTTAGAGTAGTAGAGTTTATATTTGTTACCTTTCCAAAATGACTAATGAAGTAAAAGCAAGGATGGGGTGAACATCTGCAGGTTTGCACTTTTGTTGCTTCTGGACAGATGAAATCCTCATGAGGCTTTCTTTGGGGCTATGGCTCATAACTGAGATACACGATATACTTAATTCTTGGGTCCTACCACCTTTTTCAAATTTACTTTATATTATCATTTAGTTTTGCTGGGTTGTGGTTGGTAAGATCTTTGATGTTTCTGGATAGGTAAGGTACAAAAGGAAATATTTAATGACTTTTCCTTATCTATAAAATAATATATATATTTTTAAGACTGTTTAAATGAATTTCACTTTTCTTCTACCATAATCTTCATTTTCAATGCATGGGATAATGTTTAGCCACTAAACCATACAATTTCACTGTTTTATTTAGTTATAAGTAGCCTTCAGAATTTGCCATATAACCTATAGTTGATATTGGGGCCATATAACAAATAATTTAACAAAATATTAAAAAGAAAGATCCAAAAATTCCAGGGTGATTTAGCAGAGTTAAGTAAAAAAAAAAAAAAAAAAAAATTGGGATACAATGTTAAAAAAAATCATGAAGCCTTGAGGTAGAATATTTCTTCTTTGGTATTTCATCTAATACTCCCAGATTTCTAATTTCTGGGGTTGAATTTATCTCTCCTTATCCCTCTTGTGCCCCTCTATTTAAAAGAGGATTTACATAATGGTTACTCTCACTATTTTCTAAACCTGAGATAGTCTTTCCAAACTCAGAAAGAACAATTATGCCTATTATTTTTGCTTCGAGATTTAAATAGTGCTTGTAGATTTTAGCATTGCTCATATTTAATAGATGACTACTATCTGTTTCTCCCTGTATTTCGCTGTCAATCTTCCTCAACAAGCATGCCCTAATTTCCCTTTCTTCATTAATTCTACTCATTGCTTAATCACCTGACAGAGTGTTATTCTTTGTTATCCTTCTTCTGACAATTCCAAGGACATGAGGGGCCTCCTGTTCATACATTGTTCATTCTTTTTCCTTGATGATATTGTTGACGTTAATGGTCACCCCTCTGAAGTATTCCAACCCTCCCTGGGCCACAGGTCATCCCTGAGATATGGCATGGTCTTCACTGAGCTCTTGGACTGCTGCTTCTATCTCTCTCTTTCTCCAGTCCTTAAAGTTTGCAATTTTTAAGGTTCAGTTCTTGGCCCCTTGCTGTTTCCTTTTGTTCTGTTTCCTGTGAAGAGGCTTCAATTCTCTCCCCTTGACTTTCAATGTCCAATGGAAGGCAATACATTTGGAAAACAATAGAGCAGAACAAAGTGTAGAGGGAGTTGGGGGCAGAGTGCCTTCCATCTTAGGAAATATTTTTCATTGTGATAAGTTCGGTGAAGATCTCACATAACTCCACCTAAATGGCTCTAAATTAGGCTAGACTCTTGCAGCCATGATAGATCTCACCTTTGCTTTAAGTCTGGGATTCAGTCTGCTCCCTGGTAAACAGTGAGTGGGTCTAAGAGCTCTCTAGATCCCCTGTTTGGTCAATACATGAGTCTGGATGGAACTCTCCTCCCTCTACGATGAAAACAGAGGAAACCTTAAATTTGGGGCCCATAAAATAACATTGCAGATTAAGAGAAAGAACAATTAAGCTTAACAATTAAGCTTATCAGGGAAAGAGAGTACAGCTGAATATAATTTTTTTGCAAGAAATAGCATGATATTTTAAATAACTTTCAGGCATCCTAAATCGACTCCAAAGAGGCAGAGTCTCAGTGAAAGAGTATAAAGGCCAAAAATGCTTTGAGATAAAAAAGAGAACCTGGACAACATGAGCAAAAGATGGCAAGGGGAAAAATGGGTGAAATGACGGAATTAAAATTCATCTTGGAGTGTTTAAGGAACAAAATTGACATAGTGGAAAATATAGTCAATCGGGAGTCGGATAATCATATAAAAAGTCTTCTAGAACAGAGAGAAAAAGGACACCAAGAAAGGGGACAGATGAGCAGACGACAGAAGTAAAGGACTGGGGTCAAAGGTCCACCTCTCTCAGGATTTGGAAATACAGCTGTGGATAAGACAAGTTTCCTGTTCTGGACATCCTCACAGGGCAATCAGATACACAGACCTGGGGAGGGAGGCTTCCTGGTGGACGTAAGATTTGAGTTGTCCTTACAATGAGTAATACTTGAGCAGGCAAGTATGAAGCAGGAAAGGCATTCTAGGAGAGTGGTAGCTTGGGTAAAGACAGAGATAAGAGAATGCGGAGTATTCATTTATTATTAAAAAAATATTTTTCAAGCATCTTCTATGTGTGAACCTCCAATTTTGGTGTGAGCATGAGCAAGACTGGAAAGGTCTGTTCCTTAATGGAACTTATATTTAAGAGGGAGGAAGCAAGACAATGTACAAAGGAATGAATACATAAAAAGGTGATTTTATATTATGATATGTCTTATGAAGGTACCATATCCAGATCAAATACGGTAGAGAGAAACTGGGATTGAGGAGAACCCCCATTTAGATAGGGTGGTCAGGAGACACTTCTTTTCTGAAATGGTGGAGTTTGAGTTGAGATATGAATGGATGAAGTCAGCCCTGCAGAGTCGGAAGAACCTTCTAGAGAGAAGGAGTAGTGAGTACAAAGGCATTGAGGCTGGGCATGTTCAGGAAATGATCTGCAGCCTCATGTTTTTGGTTAGAGTTGTAGCTGACCTTCTAATTTAGGTTGTCCCTATTTTCATACAAAGATTGAAAGAAGCATTTGGCAAGGGTACTACTCTTGGGAGTTAGAACGAGTTTGGTTCTGGTCTCAGCTCTGCCAATAACTATCTTCAGAACCCTGGGCAAGTTATTTAACCTCCCTTGGCCTCCGTTCTCTGATCTGTGACGTGAGGGTAATGTTCGCTTGCACTTGGGTAAACATATCATCTGTCCCTGGGGATAAACAGTGGCATGCCAGTACAGGTCAACCCAGAGCCACAGAATGGATAGACACTGCAATGTCCTGGACTATTAATTTCACTAGGGGTTTGGGAAAAATTATATGTAAATAATATTCTGCACTAGAGCACAAAATTCTCTTGCATTTTTTAAGATTAAAAAGTCAAATGCCAAGATATTTCATGCGTTTAACAAGCTACTTCAGGCACTATTTCCACACTCATAAAAACGCTTCCCACATGAATTTCAGTGGAAAAGTTTCAAAAGCATTAATCTAGACAATCTCTAAAGTTTTTTCCAGCCATGAATCTGTGATCTGTGATTCTTCTAAAGGCTCTTCATTCTTGAATTATTTATTATTAACCTTTTTTTTTCCCTATATGAATGAATGAATTATCCAATGTAGATTGTTTTACGTTGCTTTCAATTCAAGGGAACTGCTTGTCAATTCAAAGAAAGGCTTTGAAGCCAAAGTACTTCTAAGTGTCCTAGAGGGCATTAAACACCAGGTTTAGAGAGAGGAAAAGGAACCTTATAAATTGTTTGTGGCAGTTTTGTTTTCCCTTCACAATAATAATCACAAATGCTTCACTCTCCAGGTGAGATATGCTGTCCTTGTGATCGGAATTTACACTTAAAAACAAACATGTTCTAAAGCACATTTTCTTTTCTCTTAATTTGAAGTTTAAGCAGTATGTTCAGAGACTTATATCAGGATGCTGTAAACTATAAGTAACAGAAAACTCCACTGGAACTGGCATAAACAATAAACAGATCTGTGATCGCTTAGAGCTGGAGTCCAGAGCTCAGGCAGCGCCCTGCTCCATTTCCCGGGACCTCCACTCTGCTCTCTTCGGGGTGTGTCACCAGTTTTCTCCAGTCGGCTTCCACCTGGTCGCAAGATGGTGCTACGGGCAGCAACATCTGTCCCCAATTGTAACGTGAGAAAGCGCTTGCTCTCCAATCGTAGACTAAAAATCCTTTCCCCCAGTCTGAGTAACTCAGGTCATGTACTCACTCCCGGATCGTTAACAACAAGGCTAATGAGATGATCATGATCGGAACAGGCTGTCTGTACTCAGCCTTGGATTTGGGGTAGGTTCAGTCCCCGGAGAATGATGGGCCGCATTGGAGAGGGGAAACCTGAAATAAATCATGTCTCCTTTAGGAAAGAGGAACAGGGAGGGTGAGTATGAGACGGGCAACCACTCCCGCAAGGTACGAGCCTATAGAAATAACTGGAGGTGTTTTAATAATGCATTCTAATTTGTTCTTTGCTGGCTACACCGAGTTCTGTGGAGTGGCAGTTTCCTTCTTGTGAATAGAAACAGAGGGACTGAAATTTTTCATTTAGAAAATGTTTACTGGGTTCCTACAGTGTTTCAAGAACTGAAACCCACAGTCTTGTCACATAAACAAATAATAATATGACAGTCACATAAACAAATAATAATAATAGCAATGAGAATGACCAAGAGCATAGGACATGTCTTATTGATCCTACACATTGTTAATCGGTATCTGCTTTGTTAAAACTCTACGGGAGTGGGGACTTTTCCACCGTTTTGTTTGCCGTGTATCTCTAACATCTAATACATTTCCTGACACACACTGAGTATGCCATACATATTTATTGAAATAATGTTTCTTGAAGCCAAAATCATTAAGGATTTTTGAGAGGATAATAGAATAATGGAGGCATGTACAACAGAAGCTCAGTGACAGGCTTGAATACTTGGATGGTTCTGTAAAGTAAGGAGTCTGAGGAGGTAAATTAATTCTTTCTCACTTGGAGGGTTTGAGCAAGTTATAAAGGACTTTTTGATGTCAGAAAAGCTGTGAAACCTTGACATAATGGAACACACTGGAGTGTTGTCTGTGCCCTGGAAGGCATTTTACTCTGTAGGAATGTTTAGCACAGCCTAACGCGTAGTACACAGTTGGTAAATAATTGATGAATGAATGAATGAATGAATGGTGAGCTTCCTAATTAGT
Organism: Avahi laniger; assembly: GCA_963575035.1. Lineage (NCBI taxonomy): Eukaryota > Metazoa > Chordata > Mammalia > Primates > Indriidae > Avahi > Avahi laniger. The sequence goes on along the minus strand of CAUYSK010045552.1, from coordinate 8,921 downwards.
TTTGCGAGGATATTATGATTAGATTAAGTAGTTTATGTCTCATTGTGCCTGAATGCATTTATTTTTTCTTTGCTTTTAGCGATGTGATTTGTGTTAATATTAGTGCATTGTTATTTTAATGGGGAGCTATATATCTAGTGGAAAAATGTAATCTCGTGAAGTGTGTTTTGCCTAAGTATGCCATGCCCAGCGAGTCAGCTCGGTTGGAGCACACAGGCATAGACTTTGCTCCTAACGAATTTGCCTTCTTAGTGTTTGGAAGGAAATAACTTCAAGGCCTACTAACCAAGTATGCAAATTGATGACTAAAATTATATAGAATAACTTTAGGGCATATTTGGATGGGACTTGAGGGATCATTGAACCCCAACCCCTCTGCCCTTCTGGAGCTGGGAAAACATGGTGCCAGACAAGCAGGGCAGGGGGCTGCCATTTCGGTGCTGGTCAGTGGTAGAGGCAGAACTCGAACTCAGGTTTCTCGACTACAGTACTTCCACCATGTGTGGAAATAAAGGAGAATTGAGAGCAGCAGACTGCTTTTAAAAGTTTGATTTTAGGCAATAGCTAGCTTCCAGCTATGGGGGTCTCGAAAGTCCTAAATAGACCTTTGTTTCGCTAATGGGCCATTTGGAATAAGAAAAAAAAATTAAAGTAACAATCTCCTTAGGTGGTGGAGAACATTCTTACATGTAAAAACACTGAAGTTACTGCAAGAGGAACTGGTAACATGGACTGTAGAACACTGAGAATTTTAAACAAAAACCCCTTGGTGACTCCTGAAGTACATTATGGGGTAATGACTTTGCTAACATTGAGGAGAAAAACACTGAGAGAATGCTGCTCTAGTTGCCTACATTGATGAAAATCTATCCATTCACCTTGCAGAATATCTCATCATTATTTCAGTGTTAAAATGTCTAATCAATTTAGTCTGTTTATTAATTTATCGTAATTCATACTGTCATGCAGTTTTTACTGCTAAAAAGTTTTCTTGAACAGGTATTATGATGTATATGGTTTTTGAGAATCTCTAGGTTTATAAATTCCCTGACATTCTATCATATGACTTCAGACAAATGAAAACTGAATGTATGTTCATTCACTTTTGTATAAATGTAAGAGGGATGTTGTATTGTATTTCTGATAGGCATACATACTTGAGCATCTGTTTTTATTTCCTTTCGTCTTTTTCAACATACCTATTATTTTCTTGACCTAACTCACAAAAAGTTTGGGTAGCTTGCTGCTTGGCAATCTACTCGAACCCTGTTCCACTGGTTCTTCCACATTCTGTTTCGTTTGTGGGCGTGAGTGTGTATATATAGATCTTTATTTAGCTTTTGTTTTTTTTAAACAAACCTCTGACTTTGTATATGAGATGGCAATTGAAAAATTCTTTTGGCTGGACGCAGTGGCTCCCTCCTGTAATCCTAGCACTCTGGGAGGCTGAGGCAGGTGGATCACTCAAGGTCAGGAGTTCGAGACCAGCCTGAGCAAGTGCGAGACCCCGTATCTACTAAAAAATAGAAAGAAATGATCTGGACAACTAAAAAAATATATAAATATAAAAATTAGCTGGGCATGGTGGCGCATGCCTGTAGTCCCAGCTACTCGGGAGGCTGAGGCAGAAGGATTGCTTGAGCCCCGAAGTCTGAGGTGCTGCGAGCTAGGCTGACGCCACGGCACTCACTCCACCCCGGGCAACAGTGTGAGACTCGGTCAAAAAAAAAAAAAAAAAAAAAAAGAATGACTGTGTCCTGACTACAAATTCTCTAAAAAGAGATTCCAGTTGACCCAGCAGGGATTAGCTTACATCTTGGTGGGAAAGTCATATAAATAGAAAGATAATTTCACTGAGGGTGGAAAGTGCAATGATAGAAGTAAGTATACAGAATTATGGGAGACGTGGGCGAGGTTACCTTAGCCAGCCTGGGAAGCTTGGTTCAAGCTGAGTTTTTAATAGATGAGACAATGAATTGAAGAATGGCGGGAGGGTCTCTCAGGTAGAAAGCACAGCCGAGCAAAGGCACAGAGGTATGCAACTGCGAAGTGCGTGTGTGTGCACATGCACGAGCGCATGCAACTACAAGCAGCTCAGGACATGAGCAGTGGCAGTTGAGGCTGGGGAGGAAGGGAGGGGTCCTGTGATGCAGGCACTTGGGAGTGATACCAGGTCGTTTTGAATCCCGTAGAGGAAGGGCAACAGTGCAGTGGCATGATCATCTGAACGAGATTCCTGTGTAGGAAAGTCTGATCATGAGGCCAGATGGAACATAATATTTAAGTGTGAAGATAAGAAAATCCAAACCATTTGATACTGTTACATTTTTGAGAATGACAAAATGGTACTTTTGAGATTTTTATCATAATGAAATTCTGCATATTTGTGAAAGCATAATATTGTATGTTGATTAGGATGGTCTCTTACATAAAAGTTTATGTACTCATTTCTGTCGTTACATAATTGGTCATTTTCATATTTTACATTTAAGAAATTTCATACTTTCATATTTAAGAATTTTCATATTTAAGAGATGGTAACAGGAGACTTGAGGGTGCATTTTCAAAATTAGCCCAAAACAGAGAGAAACCGTTAAAACCTGTTAATTGGTTTAAGCCTTCTCCATTGATGATTGTTTTCCCAAAACAGAGAGTAATGGAAACTTCATGATGTTGATGATCCCTTCCTATTATTCACTCATTTTGCTGAATTTATAATTTTGATTTCTGGTTTCTGATTAAAATCATCATTTCTTATGCACGTGTGTGTCCAAGCAGCTGTTGTGTTTTGTACTAGGGCAGATACTTTCTACTTGGCAAAGAAAATGAGCAGATGCAAAGCAGATATCTTTTTCTGGCTTGATTGATTGGAAGCCCTGCAACCTAATATTGACTGCTTTTTCCTAAGTGATGTAGCAAGTGCAGCTCAACGTCAGACTGTAGCTATTAACTGCCAGGAATTCACTTTGGCATGATGAATTCTGACCAAGTCTGTATGTCAGACTCTCAGTTTTGGAGCTTGAATAGTAAGAAACTAAGTTTAGTATTCACATAAGGAAATAGTATTTTGACTTAAAGGGCTCTATTGACACAATTTTACCCAAAGGTGATTCTAGACTTTCCTTCCTTGTTTATATTTAATGATGATGGGACAATGGTATGCTCTGTGGTTGGATCCTGGAGTAACACAAAGTAGGTGTAAGTCTGAGATTTCTCATTTAGTAATAGTGAAATCTTGGATTAACTGATTTCCGGAGTTATAAAATAGGAATAATTAGTAATAACTATTATAAATGATAAGGAAGCATGTAAAGAGTTTAGCCTCATTTTCCTCAGATCTAGAAAAAATAATCCTACACTTCATATGGAACCAGAGAAGATGCCGTATAGCAAAAGCAATCTTCAACTTAAAAAGCTTCTGCACAGCCAAGGAAACTATCATAAGAGCAAACAGACAGCCTACAGAATGGGAGAAAATATTTGCATGCTACACATCCGATAAAGGGCTGATAACTAGAATCTAGATAGAACTCAGGAAAATCAACAAGAAAAAAATCAAACGACCCTATCAAAAAGTGGGCAAAGGACATGAACAGAAACTTTTCAAAAGAAGAGAGACTAATGGCCAAGAAACATATGAAAAAATGCTCAACATCTCTAATCATCAGGGAAATGCATATCAAAGCCACAGTGAGATATCACTTAACTCCAATGAGAATGGCCTTTATCAAAAAGTCCCCAAACAATAAATGTTGGCATGGATGCAAAAAGATAGGAACACTCATACACTGCTGGTGGGACTGCAAACTAGTACAACCTCTATGGAAAGTAATGTAGAGATAATCTCAAAGAGCTACAAGTGGAATTACCATTTGATCCAGCAATCCCATTACTGGGCATCTACCCAAAGAACAAAAGACATTCTATAAAAAAGTCATCTGCACTCGAATGTTTATAGCAGCACAATTCACAATTGCAAAGATGTGGAAACAACCCAAGTGCCCATAAATACATGAGTGGATTAATGAAATGTGGTATATGTATACCATGGAGTTGTACTCAACCACAAAAAACAATGGTGATCTAGCACCTCTTGTATTATCCTGGATAGAGCTGGAGCCCATTCTCCTAAGTGAAGTATCCTAAGAATGGAAAAACAAGCACCACATTACTCACTATCAAATTGGTATTAACTGATCAACACTTAGGTGCACATATAGTAGTAACATTCATCGGGTGTCGGGCGGGTGGGAGAGGCGAGGAGGGGGTGGGTATATACACACCTAATGGGTGCGGTGCACACCGTCTGGGGGATGGGCCTGCTTGAAGCTCTGACTTGGGTGGGGCAAAGGCAATATATATAACCTAAACATAATATGCTAAAATAAAAAACTAAATTAAATTTTAAAAAAAGAGTTTAGCACAGGGCCCAGTACAACACAAGCACCTGATTAGCACTTAATAGTGTACATGAATCTGAAGATATCCGGTCTTTCTAGAGTTGAGGAAGGATGAGGGTGGAGAAGCTGCGTGTTTAATATATGCATGGTGCTACTTTTCAATGTCTTGAAAGTTTTGGCTTAATTATTCATTATCTCTTTTCCACTGGGAGGGAAGAGGGAGCTAATATGAATGCCTGTTACAAGCCAGGAGATAGGCATCGTTCACCTCATTTAACTGTCATCATGTCTTCAGGAAGTAGGTCTTCCCACCACATTTACACACGTGGAAGGCAAGGCTCAGGGAGGTTACATTACACAGCTGGAAAGCGGAAGAGCCAGGATTTGAACCCACATCCACCTGATTTCACTATCTAGGCTCCCCCAGGCTGTCGAGGTCAAGCCCTTATGGTATTTTCTGGATAGATTTTCGAACACCTTCTATGAATAGAAAGAACTGTTAGGGAAAACAGAAGTCTCCTAGGAGCAGGAATCTGTCCCCTGGGTCTCAAGGGGCCCAAGTGGCTTTCCCCCATTTTTCGTGTTGGGCGCTGGTGCTCTGCCTGGCTCCTAGCCGTGGCGTCATCGTGCCGGAGAGAAGTGGGATTTCTCTGTTTAGAGCACCCCCTCAGCACTTTTCAGAAAGCATTCTTCATCTTAAAGTGAAATGCTGGGTGGGATGTGTCATATTTCATCTGTGAGAAGCCTTTAAATACAATTCTACAAACCTTCCTGGCGCAGCAGCGAGCTAGCTGTTCAGTGATAGATGCAGTCCTGGGCCCCGATCGTTCTGTCTGCTGAGTGTTATGTTGGATGGTTGTGCTGCTCTGCGGTAGCGCTTCTTTATGTGTGACATTTCTGAGAGATGGAGTGCGTGCATGTGTGCACGTGTGTGTGTGAGTGTTGCTTTGTGGGCATTTCGAAGTTAATGCCCGTCTGTGCAAGCAGTTGCTGTGGGCGTGCCAAAGCGGGCTTTCATTGTGGTCGTGGTGGTGCACTAGTGAGTCACTAGTTCTTATTTTAATTTTTTGTAGAGACAATTTAAATAAGGAAAAGTTTGCCTTTTTTTCTTTTTTTTGGTCTGAGAAATTTAAAATTTTCAGGAGAGTATGAAAAATAATATAATAAACATACATATTCCTATTTAGTCATATTTTTTCTAGTCTTTTTTTTTTTTTCTTTCCCTGAGGAATAAAACAGTTCCCTATAGCTAAAGTCTACCTTAACATTACCTTTGGTCTCATTCCCTTTGCTGTCTTCTCAGGGTCAGTGACTGTCCTGGGTTTTCTGTATAAGGACTGCTTTCTGAGACAGTTACTGTCTGACATAAATTGTGCTTCACCCTCTGGTTAATCTGGTCATACTGTCGACTTCTACTTAGAGAAGGGACTGGAACATCTGCATGGCCAGGAAGAAAATACACTCATAGGAATCCTCAGGTTTCACTTTGTCTTGAGCTCCTTAACCTATAGGCTGTAGTAGACCTGGGCAGAATCTCTGCATCTGGAATAACTCAGAGAGATCTAATCTGGGAAAGCCCTAAATTACATGAGGCTGACTCAGAGATTTCTCTTCTTTTCTCCTACTTTCTTGTCACCTGCAACAGCACCTGCTGCCCAGCTGATGCTCAACTGGGGATAGGTGGATGGATGTGCCTTTCCTGACCTCCTGGTCCTGAAGCCCCATCTGGGCCTGCAGTGGTGTTAGGAATACTCAACTCACATTGCGAAGCTGTGCAGCCAAGTTATAATAAGTGCAGTCGACTTTCTTCTGTACTTATTGCCCTTTATGCTGGAGTGTTTGTAAAATGTCATTGCTTCAGTGAGTATGCTTTCACAAGTATTTATTAAACACCTACTAAATGATAAGGTAATAGTTCTCTTATTGGATATAATCCTGAATTCCAATAAACAATCCTCCAGAATATTTTGAGCATAATTAGTAGTAATAGCCAACATTTATTGAGTAATTACTATGTTCACACACAGTGTTAAGCACTTTACATATATTAATTCACTTAATCCTCCCAACAGTTCTGTGTGTTTGGTGCCATTGTTATCCACATTTTACACATTCAATAACGGAGCCACAGGGAGGATAAATAACTTGTGCTGGAAAAATGTGGCTAATAACAGAGAACCTGGTAATCACATCCTGCAGCCTGGTTCCTGCGTCTTTGCTCCTAAAACCGATTCACTGCATTTTTTCTCTGCAAAGAGAAAGCTGGTTTTGGTGGGAAATCTCCTAACTTCGAAAAGTGATCAGAGTGTTACTTCAAGGATAGCGCCCACTTGAAGAACGCTGAGGGTTCTTTGCCTTCATGAGGGTCCAGGCTTCTCAGTGGGAGCTGCTGTTGTCGTCTGTCATGGGCTTTACCTCTGCTCACCTGATCCATGTTCAGCTGGGTTCTGGGGTTGAATGAGAACACGGTTGGTAAATGATTGATTATTTAACTATTGGATATTTTTAAGTAGGGTGGGAGAGGCTAATTCTTATGACAGAAGCCAAATACTGTTGAGAAGCACAGTTCACACAAACAGATCCACCAAATTATATTTTGTTTATGTGGAGTTGGAATAGCCGCAGAGGTCCCAGGTAATCACCTTAATCACAGGACAGCTTAAAGTGGCAATAGAGAGATACCTTGAGGCTGAAGGAGTCATGCCTCGTAGAAATGTCTATCATAACAGCTTCTGTTATAAAAAGCAAAAAAGGAAAATAAAAATCCAAATAGCCAATTACTGAAATTAAAGCGATGTTATAATAAGTTATTAAAAATGAGCTTTGTGAAAAATTGTTAGTGGCAGCCCAGTGTGAAAAGCATGGAAAATGTGGCATATTCTTAAAGTCTTTTGCTCAGATATTTTTATAATTTGATTCTATATATATAGATATCCCCATGTGCTTTGTAGAACTGTCAAGAGAACTTACGATCTTTTGGCTTATTGGCACGGGTTACCCCTCTTATTGCGGCAGCCCAGAACAAGGGGTGCCAAAAGTTAAGAAATGCAGGAAGAAGGACTGGTATCCTGCGAAGGGATTAGAGGTTCGCCCATATGAGAAGTTCTTGCATCTCCTAGAACCCAAAGGAAAAATATCAGAGCATGCCGGTCATTCTTCAGGTTAATAAAGGCATGTGGCCTTTATTAGAGACTGGCAAACCTCAGCAGGAGTATTTCAGAAGAAATAAATTTTCCCTGTGGATATCACACTGGTACTTTCCTGAAGTTTAGGAGACACATGGAAATATAAGACAAAAGGCAGTATTGGATTAGGAAGGAAGGAATCATGGTTTAAATAGTTACCTTTCGTCTGCCCAGTGAGGAAGCAGATGTACCAACATGTATTCTAGGACACATTCTGTACCTTGGCAAAGTAACAGAGAACAGGGGATTATTACACTGTGAAAACGAACAAAGACTCAAGTGGTAATATCAGAAGCAAGTAATTTTTGCCAATAAAGTCTTGTATGTAAGTCTTCAAAGAAAACCAAATAAAGAACTTCAGGTGAAGTACATTTATGTGCTGGGAAAACTGCAATGAAGAAAAAAATGGCCACGTGGTTGTCAAAGCAAAGACAGGGGAAGCTTCCCGAGTAAAACAATAGAGTGAGCAGAGCAATACTGAAACAGCTGAAGAAAAGAACATGATGTGTTGAGTTCAGAAAAATTATGGATGGCACAGAAATGGACAGAAAGTCTCATGAGTGAATAGAGAAGTAGCTCATAAGAGATTCAAGCTCACACGAAGGCATAAAGCCAGCCTGACTGCAAATTCTGTCAGGTGGCAGCTAGGACAGCAACAAGGCGGAATGTGTTCAGAAGATAGAAATGTGAATTCCTGAAGGGATTTGGAGACCTGAGTGTGGTGAACAGCCGGGACCTTAGCCTGAGTCTTGTAGCCTCCCTGTGCCGCTGAAATGGCTGTCAGCTCTTTGGTGGTAGGGATTTAAAAATGTGGTAATAAGTAAACAACTTGCCAGAAGATATTAAGGATTTTCTTTTGATTATGGCTTTTGCGTCAACGAAAGACATTCTCGTGGGTGCGTCAGTGACGTCAGGCAGGGCCTGGGGGAGCTGGCAGTGAGCGTGCTCTTGCCCTCGGGGTGCTGCGCAGGGGGAAGGAGAGGACGGCGTGTGTCTGTGGAGTCCGACTGCCGGGCTCAGATGCAGCCCTGCCACCCGCGCCGCCTGTCACTCGGCAAGTCACCTAACCTTGTAAACCTCAGTTTCCTCATGCGTAAAATGGTACTAGCACAGCGTCTCTCTTACAGAATTGTTACGAAGATTAAACTAGATCATACCCAGCGCCTAGCATTCCGTGTTGCACGTTTTACATGTGAGAAAATTGAGCTCTGAGAAAATAACTCGCCAAGAGGAACACATGAAGTCGGTACTTGCATGCAGGTCTTTCTTGACCCAAGTCCACGCTCACTGCACTGAGAAGTTCAGCGGATAAGAGGGAAGGTGCTGGAGCGTTATT